>SNQJ01S0059790.1:33888-47640 GCA_010110895.2 Picea sitchensis | reverse complement strand
GTTTATTTACTTGATTTCATTGTAGATGACTCATGAGTCATGATGACGATCATGAGATACATTTATGATTTATTATATTTTTTGATGACTCAGGAATCAGGACATGATTCATTTTTGATGTGTGATGTATCACTAGACATCTTATATATCTTATATATCAGTTTTCTTTCCATATTCATGTGGCAATCTGTCTATTTGATGCTATTGTTGCTTTAAATGTTTCAAAAGTTAAAAAAAAATGAATATTTTTGTATTTTTTTAAGTTTGCCGAGTTTTTGCCGATGTTTTGCCGAGTTTTACGAAACGTTGTTTTCTGGACCCCGGCGAGTTTTTCCCCGAGACGAGTTTTACAACATTGGAACTTTAACCTACTAACCTAGGTGCATCTATTGGGCTAGCTTTTGGCACTTTTTGATGGTCATATTTGCTGTTGTACTTCATTGAATGCTACAGCCATAAGGCTGATATACCGCTGCAGAAATTTACTTTTATGACAACCATCTTTATTCAGTCTTGAGGTGCTATTTTTGATCCACATTAGTTACTAGTTTTATTGCTGACATTGCTAACTAATATAGACCTTTTACTTGTTGATTTGGATGTAATTTATTGCTGATTTACTAACTTGTATACTGTTGTATTTTAGGGACAGCAAGCTTAACTTGCTGATCCATTACTATACTTGGTTGGAAAAGTGTATTTCTTGTGTTTTGGGCAGGTACAGGTGCACCGACAACTATCTCTTTACTCAGTATCCATTTACCTCTCTTCACTTACCATTTTCAACCAATATTTTCTTCCATCGCTTGACCTTCCTGGGGACTTCTTCTTGCACTTCCCTTCATCCTTCTCATTCCCCCTAGGGTCTCTGGGATCGCCTCCCAGGAGTGACCTAGTCACCCTTGAAGTGCGGGACCTACATCGAGGGTGATATTTGGTGTAGGATTTCCAAGTTGTAGCACTTGCTTTGTGGTTGGGTTAGGCTTTGCCAAACCTACAACTTGCGCTATAACATGTCTCACACACACACAATGTGTATCAAGCAAAGTTACCAAATTTGCCCAAATTGAGTCAAAATTTAAAAAATACAAAAAAATTTGAATGCGAATAGTTTAGTGCAATTTGATATGGTTGGCACATATGAAAGTTGGCATATTGAAATGATACTTTTGATAATGCCATTGCCATCTGAAATATATACTATGTGAAATGTTATAGAGTTAGACATCTATCTAATAGAATCATTGTTGAAGAACCATCTCAAGAACTGGTATTTTCAATCTGCAGTGGTTGAGGATGTAATTTTCCTCTTGATTTTAAAACAGGTTTTTTGAGATGGATTTCTCTTCTAGAGCTTCCAAACATTTAGTGATTTAGATGGAGTTAAGATTTCAATTATTATCTGTGTGAAATGTTCCATTAATCTTAATGACAGTCAATTTGGAGGGATAAGGCTAAGAGGTGGTCGGGTGAGGATGGGTCACTGAGAAAGGAAGAGGGTCTTTGGACGGATAAGGCCAAGAGGTGGGCAGGGCTTCCCTCAGAAATTACACCTCTCAGGCTGGTTTCATTGCCCAGGGTTACAGGGTAGTGATTCAAAGTGGCTGAGTATGACTGTACGAGAATGAGCAGAATACACGGCTCTCCATTGAATATGTGTAATCAAATTAGATCTAGGGGATTAAGCATCAGGGTGCATTATTCTCAGCACCTTGTGGATTCGCACCATGGACCTCTTCTGTATGAAGACTTTATACAAGACTTATATTTCTAATGAAACTTATAGTATACATCAAGTCTTTAAGAGGTATATTCCCGAATTTTTTCTGAATTGAAAATTTTCCATCTGAATATTTATTGTATTGCACTAAATTTGAACTTGAATCTGAATTCGATCTCAAATCTAAATTGGAACTCAAACGTGGTAATTACGCCTTGCAAGTTCGAACCATGGACCTCTTCTGTATGAAGACTTTATACAAAACATATATTTCTGATGAAACCTATAGTATATATCTAGTCTTTAAGAGGTATACTCCCAAAAAAATTTCTGAATTGAAAAATTCCATCCAAATTTTTATCGTATCGTACCAAATTCAAATCTGAATTCGAACTTGAACTTGGTAACTGCGTTATAATGCAAAGTTAGCACATCACCAAATTGTGTAATTAAGTCCATACATAAGAAGACACCATGCATTCGTGATTATGGATCATGGCATGAAGCAAAATTGAAAAACTGATGAGTCATATATAACAGGTATCAGAAGCATGAACCCTGTTGATGATGCCTCCGTAGTCTGCTCCAACCACATCAACTCCTCGAACGAAAATAATGGCTCAGAAAACCAGCTTCAAAATTGCTGTTTGTGCCCTAGTAGCCACCATGAAAGTCTGCCCACCATGAAAGTCTGCTGAAGATTTGAACATAAAAACTGTGAAAATATGGAGAGAAAGATCATTGTTGGTGTGTTGGGGCTGTGTTACAAGTGTAGTCTGGGAGTGCAGGAAAAATGCTGCAGAAAGTTCTTCAAGAAAGACTCCAAAGTGTGACTGAAGGGTATGT
Source organism: Picea sitchensis (assembly GCA_010110895.2). Classification (NCBI taxonomy): domain Eukaryota; kingdom Viridiplantae; phylum Streptophyta; class Pinopsida; order Pinales; family Pinaceae; genus Picea; species Picea sitchensis. The sequence continues at coordinate 45,074 of SNQJ01S0059790.1, read as the reverse complement.
GAGGCTTTGTAAAATTGGGCCTAAGTTGACTTGTTGAGTCTAGGTAAATCAACTTGGCAGTCTTAGCTGGGTGTGCACATACTCACAGGATCAGGCCGCGTGTTAATGGCTGTGTGAGACCAATTCTAGCTGGGTCTGGTCCAACTACCCAGTTTTGGAACCTGGAAGAATCAAGCTGGCAGTTCTGGGCAGAGCCGGCCAGGTCCGGTAACATTGGCATTGATTGCAAGGGTTTAATGAGAAGTGTATCTCATATTGTTGTGTATTTTTCGTTGACTTCATTAACATTTCTTATTATTGTTCTTAGTAAAAACATGTAAAGAGGTAAACCAGCATTTATTGCAAGTATTGAGCTTTTTATGATTATAATTTTATTATATATATAATATATTCATCCCTCACCTCAACTTTTTCTCCACCTTGTAGCTTTTCTTTATAATGTTGTTTCAGAGTTCATATTTTACCCTGAATGTTATCATATTGTTTTGTGTATCCATAATGTTCTGTGTTTTATCCAAACCTCTTTAAAATTTTGTACTTTTTCTGCACTTTGGGGCCCACATGTGTTCTCTGTTTTTAACAGAGGTTGTGACTATGGTCACAACTGAACCATTGAATGGAGAGTAGTTTTGGTAGTTTCTGCTATTCAGTTGTGGTGGAATCAACTTTTTTCGATTTGATTTTTATGTTATAGTTGTAAGGTTATAACCTAAGTCCCCTGACACGGGGACACGGGACACGGAGGACATGGAAATATGAGTATCCGACACGGGCACAACAACCCCCGGAAATAGGACACGGAGGACACATTATATATATAATTTATATATCAAAATTTAAATTATGAATTACAAATGCAAAAATGAAATAATTAAACTGTAAACAGTTACATGATGATACAAATTCAATCATACAACTAATACTAACTTAGTAACTAACTAAGTTACTAAGTTACTAACATAAATGTTGACATTGACAACTCAACACTGTTGTCCAAACCCATATCATCAGGAAACACATCCCACATCTTTGTCTTTCCCTTCAACCACTCTTTTCTCTGCCCAGTGCCTACAAATAAGAAAGAGGTTGGTGTGCAGATACACCAATAAGTCACTTGACACGACGACAAAGAGAAGAGTTCAACATAAGAGTTTATACTTGAGTGAAGGGTACATTTTTACCGGGGTCGTGAATGCCACCAACATCGAGGTACATAAAGGGTATGGTGCCCTTGATTAAATGCCAGTTTGATACCCTCTTACATGATATAATCCAGTGGAAACATTGCAATCCTGCCAATCTTGAAATCCTGAAAACTGTTAAGTCTGCTGAATTTTGAATGGGACCTAAAATTCTACTTTCTCCATATGAATTCCAATGAGGTTGGAACCACTCTCAAACATCCTGAAACAATAAATGGTAATGTTAAAAATTTAAGTAAAAGGATGAAAATGAAAGATAAAGGAGAGTTACTCTCCTTTATCTTTCATTTTCATCCTTTTACTTTAAGAATTTAATATTACCATTAATTACTAGGGCGGGTAAAATGAAGGGGGTGGGGACCTCTTTAAATAGATTTAGTAAGGCAAAATAACCCTTAGTTGCACACTGAAACACCTCACAGCTGCAACTTGCATGAGAAAACATGAGCCAGGGTCCTTTTCTAAGCAGAACACGTGTCCTATTTTCAAGACACGTGTGTCCTGTGAACATGACACGTTCTAAACGAGTATCCGACACGTGTCCTACCGTTTGGTGTCCGACACATAGGATTCACGACACGAGGGGGGGTTTGGACGTGTCAGGTGACTTAGGTTATAACTTATTGGTGTTAGAGATGAAATTCTCTTCATTGTCATGTATAATTGCTTCAAGAGCTATTAGATTAAAGTTCACTCCAAAGACTGACGTGTAGCTTTTCTGATGTGCATCTGCCATGCCAACTTAGAAAATGGAACTTAAAAAATGTGGGTTGTATTTTTGAACAGAATCCCTATTCATTCTTTAGTAGTTCTGGTGCAAGCTACTTACCATTAGTGATTTCTGTATCAACATTGGCTTTAGATGCAATATATATGCGAGTCCTGTTCCCATGGTATTGTTTTTATTTTCTTATGTTTCCTTTCCAAAGGATTTAATACTTACTCTTAATTAATTTCTGAATGTTGTTTTAAGGCTTTATTCCACTAAAGAGCCTTATACATGGCTAAATCATGTATGAAGGGGTGTCATTCTTGCTTTTAAAAATTTGACCCAATTCTGAGAATTTTCTTTTTTATTATTTCTCTAAGCCTGGCTATATTTGCTAAAACTTGTACTCCCTTATATGTCTTCTGAAATCACCATAGTGTACTGACATGGCCTAACACTGTTGCAGCCTTCTAGTCATATGGATGTAGACAGTAACTAGCTAAATCCTGTTGTTATGAAAGGAAGAAATGCTGCCTTTTGAAGGGACCTATTTGCTGAAACAATTCTGGACGCTATTGATAAACTGATCAAGCAGAGTAGATGATTTGAGGTACTGTGTGTGTTTTTGCTCAGAGCGATTGCTATTTTTTTAACTTAATTTGTTTAGAGGAAGCTACATATGCTTAATTTTCCAATATGGTTGCGAGCTTGATGACGGTAGCACCTGCAAACTGCTATGATTGACAAGATACATTGGTATTGTTTTGACATTATTTTATGCTTGATCAAAGAATCTCACCAGGAAGCTGAGAGGATATTGGAGCTGAAAAAAGCTTATGAAGGTTGAATCTCGAGAGGAAGTTGGAGCGGAAATCTGGAAAAATATTGGCTAGTGTCAAAGCCGTGTGTTTGGCTTCAGAAAAGGCAAAACCCTTCTGTCCTTTTTTCAACTTCCGCTTCATTTGTCTCTGAAGTGGTCTGCTTGCACTTTTTTAGAAACTGAGAGTCATATTGATATTGTATTTTTGTTTCAACAGCCTGTTATGCAAGACGGGAGAAAGCCTGAAATTAATTGAAAGGATTTTTTATACCAAGAGATCTCCGCTTGGTCCCATAAAATTTCAGGGCAAATAAGCCGAGTTTCTTCTCAACGTTTCTTTGCAGTTGATATTGTAGGGACATGGAACCCTTGAAGAGCAGCATCATATGTCTACGAAAACAAGATAAGTTTGTGTGTCTTGTGGAAGATAAGTTTGCGTGTGTCTAGTGGAATTATTTTCTATAACAATTTGGTGATTTGGGTTTTCGGTGGCTGATGAAAATGGTGACGCGGAAGTAATATAAATCAACCTTAAGGAGTAATTGCCTGCTTAAGCTCTATAAATTTGTAAACCGACTGTGGGGAGTGATATAATACCCCAATTAAGTTGCCTGCTAATGTAAATCTTCTATGACTAGAATTTGATCTTGGAAATTGAGTAGAGCTAGCTCTTGTTATCGAACTCTTGGGACTGATATAACTTTCGGAGTAACTTGTTTGCTAATGTAAAGTTTTAAGACTTGAATTTGATCATGGAAAATTAAGCAGAGCTATCTCAGGCAAGAGGTCTGACTCGATCACTGAAAAAATATGCACGGCAAGGTTTCTATTCTCGAATAGATTGTCTACTAATCTAAGCGTATAGTTTATACTAGTAGAACTTGGTTCAATTGATAATAACGAAATTGAAATGGTCTGGGTGTTTGAATTATCTCATCTTGTTTGGAGTTAGCCCACATCTTCGAATATGCCACTTCATGGGCCAAAGCTGTATACATGATTCCTTCGTATATTTGTTGTATTTGTTGTAGCTACTTTAAAAAGACGTTTTTACTGAATCTGGCAGATGTGAAATAGAAAATGTTCATAGGTACAGCTTATGTCATTCTTGCCTAAACAGATTATTATTCATGATTGCAATCGATCACGTAGACACAAGGAATTTATGAAAAAAAAAATCAAGAAAAACTAATATAAAAATGCTGAGTATAAATTCTTGCTTTGCTCATCCAAAATCACAAATTAGGCACTTCAAGCCTTATTTGACCAAATCTTTAGGGCACAACCCCTGTCAACACTAGGGTTCAAAGGCATTACAATATGTCACTTACAGGAATTGAACTTCAGTGGAAAGGATAACAACATTCGTTCCAACCACCCAAACTAAACTCAACTGACAAAAAGGTAGCAGTATATTATGTAATACAAATATAATTAATTAAATTAGAGTTGGTTTAATTTGTTGCACCATTTATCTAAGATGTAATTGAATCAGTACCACCCAAAGCTAAACTCAACTGTAAAAAAAGTAACATTATATTATGTAATACAAATATAATTAATTAAATTGGAGTTGGTTTAATTTGTAGCACCATTTATTTAAGAGATTTCCAAAATGAATCAGTTAGTTATTTTGAAGAGGAGATTTCCAAAATGAATCAGTTATTTTGAAGAGGAGATTTTCAGAGTTGGTTTAATTTGTAGCACCATTTATTTAAGATGTAATTGAATCAGTTATTTTGAAGAGGATATTTTCAAAAAGAACCAGTTATAGTTATTTTTGAAGAAGATATTTCAAAAATGAAAAAGTGTTTTGCAAAGCTTTTCTTAAAAAATATAAAACAGAATTATAATAATATTTTTTAAATAATATAATATACAAATAGAATTATCTCAAACAATTTCATTAAAAAAAACAATGTTTGTTTCAGAATATATATAAAATTACAAGGTGTTCTTCATCCCATAAACACTATTAAAACTGAGTCCTCTTTTTATAATTTAGCCAGACACCAAATGGATGGAAAAAGAACAAAATTGATGGTTTTACTTTACAAAATAGGTTGTCCTTTTTTTTTTTTTTTTGATGATCCATCATTGTACAATCACAAAAAAAAATGTACATATATATTTTGAAATAAAACAAGAAGAGATCTAATGGAAACTAAGAGAATTACATAAAGACCATCCATTAGAACAACATGAATCATTAGATAGTTTTGTACAAAGCTTTCATTAGGGTAGGAAGTTTATATTATTTATATTAGATTAAAATTGATATTTATTTTACAAATAGATAAAACATTACCTGTTTCGAATTCACTAATCTTGCATTCAAAATTCAATTCAAGGAGACAAAATAGAGTTACATAATTTCTTTCAGATTTCATTGACTATAACCTAGTCAAACTTGTGGCTAATAATTTACAATAGAAATTTCAAATAGTGTCACAAAATAACTAATTTAAACAACTTCTAATCTAGGAGAATAAATTCAAAATTTAGTTACCTATTAGAGCAGTTTCAAATTTCAAGATTGAGCTAAGATAGACCTCTAGGTGGACAACAACTATTGGTGGAAGATAGAAGACTTTGAACCTAACCAAGCTCCTCAACTAGAAAGATAGAGGTCCCCTTAACCTACCTCCACCAAAGTCGTACCCACTTTCTTTCCCTTCTAGTTAGTGTCTTAACTAAATGTCTTTACCCAAAATCTGCCTTATCCTCTCTCCCTGCCAAGCAATGTCAACTATTCTATAGAAACAAAATAGAGACATACAATCAAAAAATAATTCTTTCCTATTTAAGAGATCAGGAACAATGAACACTAATATAGAACTATTTCCACTAGCAATACCAAATTAACAAGATTAGTACACAACTATCAAAACCAAACGGTTCAGGATAAAAAAAACCCTATTTTTCCCCTTCACCCCTTTCCAGCTTATTTTTTAATCATGTAATTTTTATCTAATTTTTATCTAATCTTATCTAATCTCCCCCGACCAAGTGACTTACATGCCCTAATCCTCCATATAGAATTAATTAAGTTATATCTTTATATTAAACGTTATGTTATTTTACATTATTTTAACTTATTATAATCACTTTTATATATTATTATTATTATATTAAATATATTATATTTATAATATATCTCTTATATTATTTACATTTACTTATTTATCTTATTTATGTTTAGTTAGTTTTCCTTTATTTTTTAATGATGATGATGATGGTTAACGTCCATTGAGACCAAAATTGATCTATCAAATCTTAAGAAAGTTAAGAGATTACTTGGATTTCTTTTAACTATTGTTTCAATGCTAGAAAAGCATTAGGAGAAGCGATCCAAGATCACTATAGTTTTGATGACTTAGAAGGTTAGGAAGGTTGGTATTATGACATATTTTGAAATTGAGATCTATTTTGGGTGTGTGTGTGTATTCCCACGAAAAAATGTACTTTATATTCGAGTTGAAACAAAATACAATCCAAAGGTGCATTCTGCATATCCATGTGATAAAAAATTCCTTAATAGGATTGTTTGAGGATATTAAGAAGGGAGCTTCTGCTCGTTACCTATTATCACTGTGATAAAAACTTCAAAAAATAAACTATCTCTGCACATAAACAACAAAAACTTCTTTCATAAATACATAAGAACCAACTATCTATTGCCTAAGAAGCAATCATGTCAAGACATCAGAAGAGTGTCTAAATTGCCAAATGTCATGGACTTGGAACTATCCTTGTGAGAAATCATTTGATATCAACATGCCAACAAAAGTAAAGCCTCCTTGGACAATCTATCAACCATCATGTTGTGCTCTCTATAAATGTGGAGGTAAACCAATTGGTCGAAAAGAGATGAAATTTCTTTAACCCGATGGGAAATAGCCATAAGATTAATATTTTGCACCCGCATTTCATCCTTCATACTCCTTATCACCAGAGCCAAATCACACATTACCCATGACAAATGAATGTTCTTGGAACTTACAAATTTCAAGAGATAAAACAAGGATAAAAACTCAGCTCTGTTATTTGTCCGCGTCCCCCCATTAGCTTTAAAAGAGTAGTAAATACTCTTAGATACAAAGACCACCAAACCAAGGCCACAAACATGGGCATCCCCTTGACAAGCCCCATCAAAGAAATCCCATGGGTGACATTCGTCAATAACTAAGGGAGCCACCTGACGCACATGGGGAACTTTTTATGACATGGAAAATTCCTTGAAGATAATTTTTTCTTTCAATGCCACTACCTTAGGTGGTGAGCAAGGATAATTTTAAGGACAAATTTGTATTAAAATATAGAAACTTGGGCTAATCTTACTAGTCCTTAATATGCAAAATGTAAAATGTTTGGCGATACATTTGTAAAAATATTCAAATTTCTAAGGATTTTATTTATATAGTTTCTATAAAATTTTGGTGATTTTTATGGTAAAATAATTTTATTCTATGGAATTTGGGCAAATCGTTTTTAGAAAAAATGGAAATTGGCGAATATTTTTTTGGGAAAAAACATGGAAAATTAGCTCATTTGAGAAATTTAGCGCCTAAAATCATATATGGTGGTGAGGATCTTCCTTCAAAAATAGCTAAGTTGCGAGCATACCAAATTTGTAGAGAATTTGTCACCACTGACCAAACATCCTTAGTAAACTTACATCGAATGAACATATGCTAAATGTATTCACTATGCTCCTTACACAACAAACAAAAAACAAGATGATGGAAGTTTTTCATCTGAAGGACATCCCACGTCAAAACCTTTCCATTGAGCATCAACCACATTAGGAAAAATCATTTAGGAGGGGCCTTAAGTTTCCAGTGTGGATTCCACCACCAAAACAAGTCAGGAATTCGGTCCTCAACTAGAGCAAGGTATCCATATTTCGTAGTGTAATAATTGCTCGTGGTGTTATAAACCCAAACCATTTAATATCTTTACTTGGTTAATCAAATATGAGCACTTACCAGAGTGTTGATGAATCTCTCTCGGTTCAACCTCCAAGCCTCCGAAAGGCCCAACTGGTCTGACGATAACCGACCTTGCCTCCATATATTCATGGAAACTAGGTATGCAACCCTAGAGAGAGTAGAAAATCCTAGAAAAAGTATCAATTCTTTCGAAAAAAATATCTCGTCCCTGCAACCCATATTAGCATCGACTCTTAACCTGACAAACGTACCCGAGCCAACCTTCCATGTGAGGTGTTTGTCCCATGAAGGATTGAGTGAGATATTTCTACTGGTTAGACATCCCCGAGGTACTCTTGTTTCTCTTTCTGACCCAGTCATAAATAGAGTCAGGGGCAACATATTTATCAATAAGAATGCACCTCCAAAGGTTGAGTTTGGTGATGAAATTCTAAAGGGATCTTGCTGCAAGTGACTTCTCGAAGAGATGAACATCCTTAAGACCCCAACCTCCCCACCTTTTGGCCAGAGTAATCCTCTTCCAACTAGCCAAATGTAGACCTTTGTATTCACCACTACCTCTCCAAAGATAATTGAAACATAACTTATGAATTGACTCCAAGGCCCCTTTCGGAATATGGGCCAATAGATGCCAATAGACAGGAACGACCTCCAACACCGCTTTAACCAAGATAAACCTACATGCTCTAGACAACCATCTGTTACACCAAAAATGGATCCTCTTTTCAACCTGGGAAACCAATTACTGCCAATCTGATATCTTATACTTGTTGGGATATATATATATATATATATATATATATATATATATATATATATTAGCGTTGCACGAGTTTATGATGTGGATACAAGAAACATCAAGTAGGGAACAACAATATTATATATTAAAAATATTTTATGTTACAATGGATATGTATCGAGATAATAATACATTTTAAATTTTATTTTATTTCAATCAAATTGGAGGCTAATCTAGGACAACTATGGTATATGGGAATTGCTATATAGTATATTAGACTTTACTACCTTGATATAATAAATTATGTTTTTGGTATTAATAAATACCAATTTAGACTTTCCAAAATTAAAACCTTATATTTCTAGAACAACTATAATATCAAAATTATTAATTTAATTTGTGTTAATAATTATATGAATATATTTAATAGAACACCAAAACTTTAATACCCATAAAGATTCAACTAGAAAATGAGAAACAAAATTGAAAATACATATATACAATTTTAACATCTTTTTAAAATTAAACTTTACATATATAAACTTGGAACACGTTTGTAAATTTGAACCATTGTTCTAGTTCTTATTGGGAAAAAACTAAATAGTACTATTTTTGTAATATGAGAATACAATAAAAAGAAAAGATATGGTTGGTTGACAACAAGAACATACTGGATCAAATGCTTTCCATGTACATGGAGTTGATTTATTTGACTTTCATGTTTAGTTTGGGCTTGAAGAAAAACATACATGGATTAAAAATTAGTCATGTGAGTATAAAGTGAGTATTATTAAGTTTTTTTTATTTAAATAATTTTTAAAATAAGATTTAGATGTAATGTAGTCTTTGTTTTATAGTGATATTTTAAATAATATAATATAAATATTTGTAATAAATTAGGTGTTTGTAATAAATGAATAAAAATACTTGCATTGTAATTAAAAAAAAAAATTCTTATTAATATCAAAAATAGAATTTAAATTTAAATTTCTCTATATCAAACTCGTTCCCAAGTATCCATTTTCTTGACGTTGAAGCTCCCAAGTTTCTGAAACCGTTCCTAGTCAATTGGGAATGTTTCGTACCCATTCCCAAATTCCCCAAATTCCCAAAAATGTTGAAACCAGTTTCAGAGATGTCTGGAGCGGTTCCCATGCAACTATGATATATATATAATGTTCAAATACTCAATTACTCAATCCCAATCCATATCTTGATGATGAATTGTGCAACAACAATGCTATCAAAACATACAAAGTCAAGAATTATCAAGAATAATAAAAAACATTTCCATGGATTTTGTGGGAGGTTTACCAAGAACTGGGAAGGGACATGACTATTTATTTGTGGTAGTTGACAGGTTCAACAAGATGTGCATTATTATGCCTTGTAAAAGCACCATCAAAAAACAAGAAGCAACAAACATGTTCTTTGAATAGTTCTCGGTGAACTTTGGGGTACCAAGGAGCATCACCTTGACAAGTATACCAAATTTCTCAGTGTCTTTTGGACTACACTTTGGGATAAGATGGAAACTAAGTTTAAGATATCTATAACATTCCATCCATAGATAGATGTGCAGACAAAATTAGTCAAGAGGACTTTGGTTTAGTTTTTTAGGGGTTACAATCAAAAGCATCCAAAGACCTAGGATGAAAATCTGATCTATATTCAACACTCTTATAAAAGAGCAATCCACAATTCTACTCGTAAATCCCCTTTTGAAGCTTGCTTTGGGTATTTTCCACCTTCACCCTTGGATGTTGTATATGGAAAACAAGGAGTGAGGGAAGACATCACAAGAGAAGCATTGAAAGTAGATAAATCTGTTGAAAATATTTGATCTAGATCCATTTGCAAGTATAGTAGACGTCGAAGAAGTCATAGGAAAAGTATAAGGTTGAACAACATCAACACAAAAACATGAAGTTATCCAAAGTGGGAGACATATTTTGGTTACAATTGAACAAGGCAAGATTACAAGGTCCTGATAGGAATATCAAGGATCTATGGTATGGCCCTTTTAAGGAATTGGAGAATGTGGGAGATAACACCTACAGACTCAGTCTACCCCCATACATGCACATTTACTCAGTAGTGAGTGTGGAGAATTTGGAATTCTATGAGCCTTCCATGTTGGATCATAAGGAGGAGTAGGTCCTACCTACCATAGAGGACTTAGCACCAGATGCAAAGGTAGAGTTGGAAAAAGACACAATTTTGCAGAGGAAGTCCAAAAATACAAGATAGGGACATCATGACCTTTGGCAGATTGGGTTGAAATGACAACTTCCAGGGAAAGCAAAATGGTATTCTAGAGACAAGGTAGAGGAAATTTTTCCTCACCTCATTCAATACAAGATTTTGGGGATTGTAGGGTTCTGCTCCACAGAGCCCTATAACACCCCTAAAATGAATTATTTTAAGGAATGCTAACCTAACATTTTAAATACTTCATAACAAGCACATAACCAATGACCAACATATATAAAATTTATATAATTTTTTTTGAACTGAACATAATAAGCTTACGAACAACCTTATAACACTTCATATTCCTTAAATATATATAAAACAAATACGTAAATTAAAATACCTTGGTCTGATGCTAAACTCCCGCTAGTCTTGCTGTCCTTCCTGCCGTTGCCTTGCCAAGCTTGATGCCACTGACCAACTCTACCCAAACCGACTAACCTCCCAGCCAGCTAGGAGCAGCCTGTCCGGCTCCCTAGCTCCAGGAAACCGAAAGGAATCCTGGCCCCCC
>SNQJ01S0059790.1:5118-28276 GCA_010110895.2 Picea sitchensis | reverse complement strand
TCGGTTAAGTGCATGTGTTCCTCCGCATAACACACATTTTCCACAGCTTCCTCTACTGAATACAGTTTCCACATCCGCACCATAGCTCTTATCTTAGGGTTCAATCCATAGACGAAGCGCTCTGCCTGTCGTTGGTCATTATCCATATATGAAATATATTTGACCAATTCCATAAATCTGATCTCATATTCTTCTACAGTTCCGTTTCCCTGTACTAAGGCATTAAATTCCCCTACCTGTTGTTCCTCGTAGTACGCTGGCAGATATTTCCTCCGGAACCTCTCCTCGAAAAGTTCCCAAGATACTATGTATGGGGTAAGGTGCAGTTGTCTTTCCAGATTGCCCCACCAGTTCAAGGCGCTGTCTCTTAATTGAAAAATTGCGATCTTTGCCTTTGAGTTGGACGCATAGTCCCTTAAGGCAAAACACCTTGTCATGCCTTCCAACCATGCTTCCGTGCGTTCACTGGTGCGACCCCCAACAAACTCTGGAAGTTTGATCTTTTGCAATTCTCGCGTGATGTCTTCAGGTGGAGGTCCTCCCCCTGAATCCCTTGACGCTTATGGATTACCCGTTCCGGATGGTGGGGGTTCCACCTCGTTCCCTGTTGGTTGTCGCCCCCTTAAAGTTTCATTTATGGCCTCCAACAAGCGCAGTATGAGAGCTAGTTCAGGCGATGGTGGTGGTGGCGCTAGCGGTGTTGGCGGTGCTTGCGACGACGCTCCCCTGCCTTGATTCCCTCGAGTCCTGACCATCCTGTATGCTTTAACCTGCATCAACCAAAGTTGTCAGGGTGAGTTCAAGGACGTTTCAAATTGGTGCTACTCAAACTAGAAACAGGGTTAGGCGTAATTTTTCTTTACTTGTCTATAAACATACATTACTCTCTTTGGGGGATTGGCTAGGTTAGGATTAGGATTAAGCATCTAATCTTGATTTCTTCACCTAAGAAACTATTGGTTCCCTTTCCCTGTAGCTACGCTAGCCTTGCGCCATACTCTCCAATTCCTCTTGCTTACTCTCCTAGTGCATATGTCGCCTCCTTCCCGCTTGTCTTAGTCTAAGTCCTTTTAACTTTTCGCTTACAACTAAATATCCTCCAATGCTTGACTCGTGAGATTTCCTTGGCGCGTTGTACATAAGCGTTGAATTTCGTGTCTCGGTGGCTACAGGTGCGAGTCTTTAAGGATTGTAGAGTGGCTTTCGGCATTGGAACTTAGTGCTTGGCTTTGACTGGTGGAATGGAATGAAAGGGCTCGACGATTGGCTCGATGAATTGTGTGTAAGGTCTCGTGAACCTGACGCTTGGACAATCAGAGTTTATACTTCAGGATACAAAGATCAACAACGCTAAATAAGCCTTTACCTTGATTTCTGGTGCATTCACTAGTTATGATTCAACTCGGTTAGCTGGCTTCGCATCAATAGGTCAGGTAATAAGCCAATTAGTCTTAATCTTCATACTGTATCTTCCTAATAATGATACCACTCTAATCATACAATGTTACCATTAATCTATTTAAGTATAAGAATTTATTTGTAAAGACTTATGAGGGCGCGTTGGTGTTAATGCTCTTCTTAAGGCACTTCGCTTGGTGGGTGGTCTTGGGTTCAAAACCCATTGACCCTCTAACATTTTAATTAACTTTTAATGTAGTTTAACTTTATTTTACCTTAAATTAAACTAATTAACTTTACTTAAACTTACTAATTAAACTTTATTAAACTTCATAATTAAGCTTTATTAAACTTAATGATTACACTTTAATTGAATCTTTAATTTGAGTTTTGAAATAATTACAATTAAAATAAATTGTTAAAATTTATAATTAAAATTACTTGTTAAAATTTAATTGTTTCTTTTTTTTAAATAATTACAATTAAATTAAGTTTAATCGGATAATAATAAAAATAAAAATAAAAAATAAAATAACAAAACAACAAACAAAATAAGATTAAATAAATTAAATTAAAAAATATATATATAGGGCATCGTGGGTCCTCGCATGAGGCCCACGTGCCCCCCGGGCTCTTATCCCCACCCCCCCCAAAACCCTACACCGAGTTCCCCATCCCCAAACCCGCATTCTTCCGCTCTTCGAACGTAGTTGGCCTCTCTCACTCTGCAGCTCCTCCCTTGATAGTTTTGGCGCTGACAGGTTAGTCTTGGCTTACCTGTGATGTTTCCTGTTGTGTTGGGTGTAGGTGCGCTTGGTGTGTTGTTGCTGTTTGATCTTGTGTTGTTTTTTTTTTGACTGACCTGTGTTTTGGTTGCAGAGCGCATGGGGCTGGAGCTAAGCCTGCGGCTAGTTTTTTTTTCTTTTTCTTGCTGCTTGTGGGCTTGGTGCGCTCGGCTCTTGTTCTCTACCTATGTGTTGTAATGGTGTTTGGATGCTAACCCCTGTGTGGTTGGGGAAATCATGGAACCTGGCATGGTCAATGAATGTATTTATGTTCTGGTCATAGTTACCATTCTTTGTTTTTTTTTTTTGTGTTTGCAAGTCGTTTCTGAAAATGGGTACTCATAGAAGCTCCAGAGGTGGTGGGTTTATGCTATAACTATCTTTTCAAAAGATGGCCATGGCTGTTTCTTGCGGTCCTCCGATGATGTTTATGCATGGCGTCAGTGGATTGTTTATGTTGCACTGATTCTTATTGCTATTTGCGCAGTTGTTGTCTCCGGGTTTTGTTCGGGTCAAATAGGAACATGCCTCTCTCCATTCAGTTATAGCCGTGCCTGCCTGCATATCCGCTCAAGTCGCTAATGGTTACTCGCTATATTAGGTAGGTAGGGGTAATCTCTCTCGAATGGATCAATATCTGTGACGAAATAATAAAGGTAAGACTGGGTTCTATTAAATTCTATCATGTTTAAGTTTGGTGGTTCGCTGTTATCCATGTCGTTATTTTTTTTTGTCGAGAGCTGATATCGAGCTTGAGCTTGTTGACTTTGAATGAGTCCCTTCATCAGTCTTTTTCTGTTGAAAATTTGTTCCTTTCGACTGAGACCTTGTAGAGGGTAACCTTGCCTCGAGATTTTTCTTGGGATTGGTTTGTTCACATACAATTTCTAGGTCTCAACAGCCTGGTAAGATAGATAATTTAATCTTTTATTTACATAAATATATTATAATTAATAAAGAGTATATATATATATATATATTATTACTTAAGAGTCAATGATCTTGTTAAGATCGTGACTTGAAGAAATGTGTTGGTATATAATTAATTATATTGCTTTGGATATAGACTTATATATATATATATATATATATATATATATATATATTCAAGTAATTGTTGGTTATGGACCTGGTCATTTACTTTGTAGTTATATTTGAGTTTTAGACTAGGTTGGTTATGAGAAATAGATACCTTCATGCTTCTCAGAACAAACACCAGAGATTGACCTACCCAAGAGCGCACGCAACACCTTTGAACCGGAATCGGAAATATGATGATCTCTTATTCCATGGAATCACTCACTAAGAATCGGTTCATGGATAAAGAACGGATCCCAATTTGATTCTCTATATTTATCTCTGTCCTGGAGGCTGTGCATGGGATGGAAGGTGTAAGAAAGGATTATCCATTCCTTGGGCCAAGAGGATGGCCTGTAATTGGAAGCCTCATGGATAAGAGTGTCGGTCTTGCTCACTGCAAGCTCGACTGTCTGGCTCGTCTTCATGGTGCTAAGAGGCTTATGGAATTTAGATTGGGCTCTACTTCTGCTGTTATTACTTCTGATCCCAAGGTGGCTAAGAGTTGCTGAGCTCCCCTCATTATGTTAACAGAACCCTCAAGCAATCTGCGCAACAATTGTTGTTTGGATGAGATATGAGGAATGGTTTCGGGCTTGGTGCCTGCGCTGGGATTTGTATGTGTATTAGACAATGTACTCGGATTTTGGCATATGGTAGTTTAATATGTGATGTGGCTTAGGATAGTGATTAACACTTGTGTGCACACAATAAAGGGCTTGGCACCTAGCGCTGGGCTGTGTGAGAATTGTTTGTGTAGGGTTCTGTTAGGGAAGGGTAGTCAGCCCCCCAATATATATATATATTTTATTTATTTATTTATTTATTTTATTTTATTTTTTACTTTTATATTATATATGCATATTTTTTTTATACTTTAAATACTTACATTTTTTTTTACTATAAATTGTTAAATTATTAATCGATATGAATTCAATAGTGAGGGTATAGTGGTTGTAGCAAACGGTTGGGTGCACAACATGCTTTGCCTACAGAAACAGAGCAGCATAAACCTGGAGGAAAAGCAGGTCCTGACATTCTTGGAGTTAACATTGCCAAGAACAAAACAAGTGAAGATACAGTTGCTGACTATATGGTACTGTTTTTTTTTTTGTTCGTTACTTTCAATATGTATAGAATTATACTAATTTCAATTGGGCATATTGTTTATATATAGATCTGTGTAAAAATAAAATAAAAATTTGTGTTTTTGTCTTGCAGGTTAGGTGGATCTGGAGTTGGAGTTGGAGCTTGGCCCTAATTTATTTTTATAATTACATAAATATTTTCATATACAGATTATTCAAGGATTGTTTAGGATTTTAGGGAGGAGGGTTTCAATATAGCCAATTAGGGCTTGTTTAAATTTCTGGGTTAGTGTTGAACAGTTTCAATTCTAAACTTTCCTTCTTACAAGCGGTTAGGTGGGTAGGTTGGTCCTTAAAACTCCAGATTGTGAACTACAACTCTGATACCATGTGTAGGGTTCTGCTCCACAGAGCCTTATAAAACCCCTAAAATGAATTATTTTAAGGAATGCTAATCTAACATTTTAAATACTTCATAACCAACACATAACCAATAACCAACATATATAAAATTTATATAAATTTTTTTGAACTAAACATAATAAGCTTACGAACAACCTTATAACACTTTATATTCCTTAAATATATATAAAACAAATACGTAAATTAAAATACCTTGGTCTGATGCTAAACTCCCGCTAGTCTTGTTGTCCTTCCTGCTGCTGCCTTGCCTAGCTTGATGCCACTGACCAACTCTGCCCAAACTGATTAACCTCCCAGCCAACTAGGAGCAGCCTGTCTGGCTCCCTAGCTCCAGGAAACCGAAAGGAATCTTGGCCCCCGTGCCCAAAACCCCTAGCAACCCATTGCCCCCTGCAGTGATACTCAAAGACTGCAGAACTCCACCACAGAACCAGAAAATCCAAGCAAAGAAACCAGAACCCTCCTCCCCCTCCAAAATGCTTCCCTCCGGAAAAAAATAAAAATGANCCAAAACCCCTAGCAACCCATTGCCCCCTGCAGTGATACTCAAAGACTGCAGAACTCCACCACAGAACCAGAAAATCCAAGCAAAGAAACCAGAACCCTCCTCCCCCTCCAAAATGCTTCCCTCCGGAAAAAAATAAAAATGACCCCCTTCTCGTAAGGCTCCTCCCGTCATATCCCTCCTTCACCGACCCTTTCCTCCTCATTAATTTCCTTATCCTTACATTCATTATCTTATCCTCTTATTTAATGTCTTGTCCTTTTATTTAATGTTTCTTATCCTTTTATTTAATGTTTGTTATCCCCTCCGTATACGTAAGTTTTTAATAAATTAAATTATTAACCCCTTTAATTCTTTACTCACATAATTAAAGAGTCAATTAATAATTAATTAATCATTGACAGATATGAACAAGTAATTAATAATAATTAGTTAGTTAATATTATTTAAGAAATAATTATTGTTCAGCTAACATTTTAGGACAATCAGATTATCAAATTAATTATAATTAATAATCCTATACATTTATTTAAGCAGGGTCGTTACAGGGACCAAAATCCTCCCTAAATGGGGAGGTATGATCCGGATTGGATCATCATATAATTTGTCATCTATTTTGCTACTTTCTAGGTGGAAATATTTGGAGGAATCGACTTGCAAAATTATTTTAGTATGAGGTCCTAGTTTGGAAAATTGGGTCCAAAACCTTTTGGAGCCATTTTGAGGCATTAAATGGCATTTTTTGGTCATGAAACTCTTAGCATCTCCCTTGACAATGTTCTACACATCAAGATTTTTCCAACGATGCAAAAAACTCCTCAATCAGGGATCATATGCGAAAGTTATCCTTCCCACAAGTTGACCTACCTTTTTGACACCATTGTATGAGTGGATGCCACATATTCCCCCATTACTCAAACATGTGGGGTTATCCATGTGTGTATCTTCAAGAATATTCTGTAAGGTCCAAACCTTATCACTAATTAAGGGTTGAGGAAGTCAAAACCTTAACCCTAGATGACTATAGAGCTATGTTAAATATTGAACCGCCACGAGGAGAATGGGTTCCATTATTTAGAATTGTACTTATTCCATAGCTGAGAAAAACATCTATGAGTGGTATTTTGAGTGAATAATAGAGGAGGGATATTTTGTGGTATTCTTTCAGGCCACAATGTCATAGGAAACTCCATAGTGAGTTCTCATTCCTTTGTATTTGCATTTTGATAACTGAAACAAAGAGAAAAACATAGGCCTAGCCTTCGAGATGGGTTTTCTCCCATATTGGGTTTCCGAGGGCAAATATTGTGTTTATTTGTGTGGATGTTGTTGATTTCATTTTCCTATTCTTTTATTTTCATATTTCAGTTATTTTTTTACAAAAATAGAGCAATAAGCTAGACATAACAAATATGAGATCTAAGGAAATAAACCTGCATAATAGATATTTCAGCATATTATAAGATATGTTGTGATGAACTGTTCTAGTGAAATATCCATGATAGTTTATATAGCATATTGGTATCCAAGCAATTTTCTTTGGAGTGTTTGTGGGAAGTTGAAGGATCCAAGAATTGACTTAAGTGGAAATTTGCAAAACCATAGTCATGGTGGATGAGTCTATTCATAACAACCCTCAAGATCTAGCATAAGAGAGATTTGCAAGGATGGAAGATAAATTCGTTGATACCTCTCGCAATATTTCATTCGTCATGGTGGCTCTAGAAAAAAATATCGAACCATTTAGGGAGGTTGAAATCTCTAACTCAAATATCAATTTAGAGGGGAAATAGGGAGAAAATGAAGACCTAGAAAAAGAGTTAAGGAAAGAGCCCAAGAAAGAGTAGCCAAGTTATAGTTCCATTACCCCTTCATAGTCTTTATTTAAAATGGAAGAGAAAGTGGATATCAAACCATACCAAGCTCAGATCGATGCAGTAAATTTGAATCATTAGTTACAAAAATTATAAGTCTATTTAAATTTTCACAATATAGATGAGGACTAAAGATTTCATTTGCTTGACTCAAATTAGTGGGCCATGCATTAACTTGGTGGGAAATCCACACAGAGACCACTAGTAACTAAGTGAGAGGATTAAAAAACCCTCACTAAGTACCAATTATACCCTATCAGGTATGTAGAGGGCCAATGGATCCTTTGGAATTACTTCAGGAAAAGGGAAGGGTAGAGTGTGTAGGTGTACACCACCAAATTCAGAAAGATGGATATCATGTTGGGTATCTCTCCCAAGAATCCAGATGCACTCCTCAAGTATCCGAGGGGTCTACACAATCATTTTATAAAGAAATTGATTATCTTCAAGCCTAGGACAGTTGATGAGTCTTGTGTTCAAGGACAATATCTAGAAAATAAAGGCCACAAGAAAGGACAACCAAGTGGTTCCAAACAGAAAGAACAAAAAGACGCTTCCAAGGAGGGGAACAAAAAGTTGAAAGGGAAAAAAGAGAAGATGATAGATAATGCACATCAATTCAAGGATCCAAGTAACCAATGTAATAATTTCAATATTAATGGTCACACTGAAGAAAAGTGTTGGAAACAATATCTATAGCTTAAACCTAAGAACCGTAAGAAGGATTCCAAGAAGAAGAACCTTTTGGCCACAAATTTAAGCAATTAGGTAGACATAAAATCATACGTGGAAGATAATATTTCTTGCACTTCAATGCAAAAGGAGGTGAATCTGAGTATCTTTCATCACAAGGAAGAGAAGGAGATGAAAAAACTCTTCCATATTAAGATCCAGGTCAAGAAGGCCAAGGTAGATGCTCTATTCAATTATGGTTCACATGTCAATTTCATAACAACCGATATGGTCAACAAGATTGGGTTGGAGGTTCACAATCATCCTAACCCATATCCATTGGTTTGGGTAAATAAGGATGTGAAGATCAAGGTCATGAAATAGTGTAAGATCAAATTTGTTGTAAGTGCAAATTTTATTAATGAAGTGGAGTTATATGTAGAACCCCTTGACATATGTGGAGTAGTGTTTGGAATCCCCTACATGCATGTGAGGGATGTAATATTCACGAGGAGAGAAAAATAGTGCCACCTGATCAAGGATGAGAATTATTTCATCATCAATGCACATAAAGGTAAATCAAATATCTCAATAGTAAGTGCCAACTAAGCCAAAAAAGTGATTAGTTCAAGTAAGAAGTATGTTTTTCTTTTCATATGAGAAAATCGGTCGGGTGATGAATTAGTAAGAGAAAAGGCATCCTTGGAGGTGTTGGTGTTTTGGTAGCTCCGAGAGGTATTACCCTCCACGTGTAACCTGACTTAAAATAGAATATTCTGGAAGCAAGTGAACCATTAAAGAGATGTGTGGAAACCATAGAAGACAAGTCGGCCTAGCAGAATAAATAATATTAGAATATTATCTTCCAGAAAGACAAGTCAGCTCCACACGAAAAAGATAAACATAAAATACAATTACCAGAAAGTCAGGCCAACCTAGGCAGAAAAGTCATTGGAGAGATTAATATAAATAGAGGAAATTTTAACTCATTTGTATACCCAGTCAGAGCGCAAGTCTTGTGTAGATATGCAGTTGCAGCTGGAAGGAGGAATACAGGCATATGATCATCTCTTGGTCTTGTTCTCTCTCTATCACTATCAAGTGATATTCTTGGTGATTCTCTTGGTGATACTCTTCATGATATTCTTTCTAAGTATGAGAGAGTAGTGCAATTACAACTGTTGCAATTGTGTATGACACTTGTTCTGTGGATATGGAGACTCTCTCTCTTGTGCGCTACCTTGGAGAAGGAGTGCTCTACTTGTATTGAGTTGTTGTTGCAGTTAGCAGCTAGGGTTTATTTGCTGGTTCTGGAGTAGGCTTGCCAGAATTATTCTAAGTAAAGGTTGGTGTGCTCGGGGGTGTCATATGTGAATTCCTATGGTTGGGTGACAATGATGTGACATTGTCTATGGTTAAACGAACATACCAAAATTTCAATAGGAGGGATGTACTACAGAGAAAAAACATCAATTGGAGTCGTTACAGGAATACAAAGGAGTGCTCCAGGAGCCTAAAGGGATACCACCTAAGAGGGAAGTGGAGCATGAGATATAGTTGTTTCCTGACTCCCCATTACCTAATATTGGGTTGTATAGACAATTCGTCCTAGAAGAAGGTGAAGTGAATAAATAGTTGTGGAAAATGTTGGAGCAACAAGTAATTCACCCGAGCACCTCACCTTGTGGGTCACCTAGTATCATAGTACCCAAGAAGGATGGGACTTGGCAGATGTGTATTGACTACAAAGATTTGAACAAGATTACACTCAAGAATTGGTACCCTCTACCTAGGATCGATGATTTATTAGACTAGTTGCAACATGCCAAGTACTTCACTAAGTTGGATCTCAAATCGAGATACCACCAGGTATGTGTGAAAGAAGAAGACTCCTGGAAGACCGCCTTCAAGACAAAGAAAGGTTTGTATGAATGGTTGGTCATGCCATTTTATTTATTTAATGCACCAACTACATTTATGATATTGATGAATGCTTTATTGCACCCATATTTAGATCCATTTGTTATAATGTATTTGTATGATATATTGGATTATATATCTACCTAGGAGGAACACATCTCACATCTCATGTAGGGGTTAAATACTCTAAAAAAGAGCCAATTGTTGGATAACCTCAGAAATGTGAGTTTTTCTCAAAATTCATTGGTGTATTTGGGGTATGTGATCGATGGAGGGGAACTCAATATAGATCCCATCACTAGTACTTATTGGAAAAATTTCAACGTTCTATTTGCAATGTTATGGACAAAATTAGCCATACTGTCGAAAAATAGAGGAATTTTTTTTTTCTCCATATTGCCCGATAACGTTGCTCTTGCGATGCACTACAAAAACATGTTTCTCTTGCGACGAAGGTAGGAGGACACCGCTCTTGCAACGACATTGCATTTTATTCTCTCTTGCGACATCAGTGAAATATTCATCGCACTTGCGACGTTATGGAAACTAGGTTTTACCCATCCCAACGGTCACCTAGTATTTGACCAAGTCAAATTTGACTTGGTCAACGATCATCAAAATTACGACATTATAAAATCTATAAATATGTTGCATTTTACAGATGTTGCGACAAGTTTGCTATAATAATGACAGTTCAAAAAGGGTATAATCTGGTCTTCTTGGCAAACAAAAAACATGTATTTTTTTCAGTATATGTCTATGGGGAAGAATGTCAGAAAACATTAGAGGTGGGAAAAAAATTAAAGAGGGTGAAAAGGGGGACGGTAAATGTTATTTCCCTTGCAAAAATTGTTGTACTAGACGTCCCGAAAATATGGGCACATGAATGGGGGATCAAATGAATATTGTCCCATGGTAATTAGCTATATATGCATTCATTATCTGTTTTAATATTTATTGTATTCTCAAACTTTTATATTGTTTTATACATGCAATAATTTTTCATGATTGTTTGTAATTATAAAGTTAGATTTCCCCCCTAACTTTATGCACAAAGAACCAAGTAGTAGCAGAAATGATGTTGTACAAGATGAAGAACTTGAAGCAGATAATGAAGATCAAGTTAATGATCCCATGGAAGTAGATGAAAATAATGACATAGTTCAAGATGATGGGACAAATCAAATGATCCAAGACTTATTCGGTCATCCAGATGAGGATCATGGGGACAATAGTGATGGTATTTATGATGAACATCTTATTGAAAAGGAAAATAAACGACTTTATAAAGGGTCAAGAGCAAATATTCTCTCCACTTCATTGTTGCTGGTGAACTTAAAGGTTACGAATCATTTTTCAAACACTTGCATGACATAGATCCTAAGGTATGTACTATGTTTCATCACATCTACATAAAGGTTGATTTTTCCCCATATTTTTTAGTGTTAATTAATGTGTAAAATAAAAATGCAATATTTACAATTACTATTCTTTACATTAACTATTTATTTTTTATGTTTTAGATTGTTAGGTGAATTTATGTTACCCTCGTCAAATATTTTACCTTACACATATCGATATTTACATGCCATTATGAAATACATTGTAACGGAGTATCAAAGTATAGATGCATGTCCTGATGATCATATTATATATTATGGAAAACATGCGTCGAAAACATAATGCCCGACATGTGGTATCAGTAGATATCGAACCGATCAAGTAACAAAAATGGCCCCTCGAAAGGTTCTCCATCATATTCCAATAATTCCACGTTTACAACGACTGTTCAGGTGCCAAAGCATAGCACAATTTATGGATTACCATGCACGAAAGAGAATTGAATATGGCGTTCTTCGAATGCCTGCATATGGTTATGCATTTAAGGAAATTGTTGCAAAATGGACAAAATTTACAGATGAACCTCGTAATGTTAGGATTTCATTAGCAACTGATGGTGTTAATCCATTTGGAGAGCTTCGGTCTATTTACTCGGTGTAACCTATTTTTGTTATCAACAATAACATTCATCCTTGGATGTCAATAAAGAGGGAGCATATAATGTTGACAATGATTATTCTAGGTATTTGTTTACATTAATTTTTCGAATTTAAAATTTTCATTTTTCTCTTTTTTTGCATAACATCTTTTATTTATTTATTTACGTATATATACATACCATGGCAGTAATTTCATGTAATTTCAAACAATTAGGTAAGTACCAAGTTAAATATATGAGTGTGTATATCAAGCCTCTTATCGACAAGCTACTAAAGTTATAAGAGGGCATCACTATGTATAACATCTGTAAACTAATTGGGCAGAAGAGATTTCAATGTCATGGAATAATTTTATGGACAATTCATGATGCCGCATAACTAACACATTTTTGTGGTATGTAACGTTCCATATTGCACGCTTGAATAGTATATAATTAATTGAATATATCATGCATGTTGTTTAAATAATCATTTTGTATATTAATAATTCACATTATTCCATCCGGTGCACGTCTTCAAACAAAGGGTAAATTTGCATGTCCAGTTTGTGGTCCTAAGATGAAATCTTGCCAGTCAATTTTTTTAGGAAAGGAGGTGTTTGATGAGTATAATCACTTCCTCTCTAAGAACAATAAGTATCGTACTACTGAAATTTTTTTTTTCAATGGGAAACAAGAGACTGGACTAAAACCACAAAAAATGACACCTCGCCTATGGAAGTTGCCATATGACAGAATTAATCCTCGAGGTATGCATTTTGTTTATGTATTGTAAATGGAATAATGTTTTGAAATTTTATTTTAATTATTCATTTTATTTTACTGCATTTGATAAATAATGTTTTGATTTTTTTTATGCTTCATCAATGTCGTCGACGTGAAGGTAGTAATAATGGGCTTCCACGAGGAATGAAATGTTATCCCACTCAATTCATGAGGTTTCCTTACTATAAGTGTAACGTCCCCGACCGTCAACCCCACGATCGAGAAAACACTACTGTGCGGAATTTTTTTTTCTCATACTTATATATATAACATGAATTAATTCATATTACACACATTTAAGGAAACCAAATAGAGTAATCACAGAATTACGACTAACACACAGGTTTAATGGGATTAACAATAATTCATGATTATAGTGGAATACATGATAATATTGCAAGAATCACAGACATGCATATACTTATAAATTAAGTACAAAATTAACACTTATCTTTTATTACTGGCGTATTCCACCAACCACGTGCAGGCCTTCCACGAACCTCCTAGCCTTAGACCACTCTACTCATCACGCTCAGTAGTGGGTCACCCCAGAGCTGGGACCAAGCTCCACCCAAGGTAAGGGAATCCTAAACTAAGCTGAGGTTACAGGGAAACTGCACAGAATAACCGGAAGGATTCTTCCCAGGATGCCTTCTTACGCTCACTACTCACAGACTCTCATTCCCCACATGCATGTTCCGCCCGAGAGTATACACCTTCACAAGAACATTCCATCGGTGCTTCACCTCCCTCTCTGGACCTCGACAATAGGCCAGATCAGGAAGTCTCAGAGCTACGTAGCTGGTGCTGGACTCTCTCTAGGAGAAAACCACTTCCCAACAGACCCTTCACCTGGGAAAGAGCTGCTCACAAGCCTGACAACCTGCCTCTTCAACCACAAACCTAACCACCTGACTCTTCCACCAACTTCCACTTCAATTCCCGCAAGGTGAGGATAACAACAACAACAATAACAATTCAGTTAACTCACAGGTGACAGAAACAACAGGAATTTGGGTATGGACATCCAAAAACGACAACAAGCCACACTAAGACACAACACGATCCAAGCCATATCCAGGATGTTTCATCTTCACAATAAAACAACACCGGTTGGTTTCACGTTTTTATTTTTTCAGAGATGCGTGAGGTTATGCAAAGGTCGATCCGAAAGCTCAACAGAATTCACGGGGAATGGAGAATGGATAGTGAACAATATTCCCATGAGGGTTTCCTTCACTATGCATGGGTATGCAGAGGTAGACGCATAGAAAAAATGGTTCAGACGCCCCCAGATCCTCCATGAACTCAGGAGGAGGATCACATAATGATGAGCGAACCACCCCCCACGACTGACTTCTACATCTTTTAACTACATGTGCCTGGGCCGACACATGTTGCCAATGAATCTGCATGCACTCCATCAGCTGGCATGCTCTTTGGGCACATGTTCCCCTTCCAGGGATTTGGGATAAAGAAAAACATAAATTTCACATGGCTCTTTGGAATAATATTAAAATATTATTTCCAAGGACTTAAGCCCCTAGGCTCAACACTTAGCCTCTCTTTCCACCTTTCAGCCCCCATTCCCTTACCCACTCTGTGGAAGCTTAGTCCCCCATCACTCATTCATCGTGGTCAGTCTGCACGCAGCGATGTTCATATTTTTTATTAACGTTATGCATAATTACATATACAAAAATAGGCTCCTGGCCTTAACACTTAGGCTCTCCGGCCTAATAAACTCATAAGCCTTACCGTCTTATCAATAATCGGCTCACCAACCTACAAAACATGATTTAAAATTCATAAACATGATTACAATAGGGATCGTCCTTGGGGATATTACAATCCCCTCCCCTTATTTTTGCACTATCCTCAGTGAAACTTTCACACAACATCAACAAGATTTCCAAAATATTCAAAAATATGTGGGTATTCCACCCGCATAGAATCCTCATGCTCCCATGTCACATCCTCAGGACTGTACCAGGTCCACTGGACCTTTACAATCCCTATAGCTCGATTCCAGAGTTGTTTGCTTTTCCTGTCCAATATGCGCATAGGATGCACTTGCAGGATACCTTCTTGCTCCACCTGAATCACATTCCAATCGATAACATGATTAGCATCAGGTATATATTTCTTAAGAAATGAAACATGAAACACATTATGTACAGTCATGGATGYAGGTAATGCAAGCATATATGAAACTGGCCCAATCCTTTCTAGGATTTCAAATGGCCCACAAAATCTGGCTGCCAACTTGGCACAGTTTCCCAGCTTCAGGGAGCTTCTATTAGCTTTTACTTTYAGGAAAACATGATCACCCACTTTGAATTCCYTGTGGGTTTTGTTTTTGTCATCATAACTTTTCTGCCTGTCTTGGGCAGCTTTTAAATTCTGCTTAATTTTAAGCATTTTCTCTTCCATTTCCTTGAGCAACTCTGGCCCAATTACTGCCCTGYTAGCTAGATTATCCCAGCTTACTGGAGTATTTCACTTTCTKCCATAAAGTTCTTCAAATGGGCTCATCTTCAATGATGCTTGATACCCATTGTTGTAAGCGAATTCTACCAGGTGTAGGTAGTCTTCCCATTTTGATGGTTTGTCCATCACATACATTCTCAGTGTGTCTTCTATCACTCTGTTCACCCTCTCAGTCTGTCCATCAGACTCAGGATGATAAGCTGTACTAAAGTTCAGATTCGTTCTGAATCCTTTCCAGAAATTCGAGGTGAATTTCGAGTCTCTGTCGGACACAATTGTTTTAGGCATTCCGTTCAATCGTGCCACTTCCTTCACGAAAATATCAACAATATCTACTGCCTTGTGAGTAGTTTTCGATGGAATAAAATGGGCAGCTTTTGTAAGTTTGTCCACCACTACCATGATCGAATCATGCAACTTGCTTGTTCCGGGCAATCCTGTAATAAAATCCATTGTTACCACTTCCCACTTCCATTCAGGAATGGGCAAAGGTTGTAGCAACCCTGTTGGGTGACTGTGCTCAGCTTTAACCTTCTAGCATTCCATACATATGGCGATGTATTTAGCGATCTCTTTCTTCATACCTGGCCAAAAGTAATGGCTCTTGACTGCCGCCACAGTCTTCCGATATCCAGGGTGCCCAACATAAGTCACATTATGCATTTCTCTTAGAATCGTAAGTTTCAAACCCTGGACATTGGGTATATACACTATGTTTTTTTACAGAAGTATCCCATCGGTTTCCAAGGTGTAATTTTCCTCTTTCTGTGGTCTCTCACTCTGTTGTAGCTTTGCTACCAAGTCTCTCTACTACAAATCTGCATTTGCAACTTCCAAAATTCTATCCTTAATATCATTCCTGTACATGCTAATGGCTGAAGCATGTAAGTTGTGCACCTTTCTGCTGAGTGCATCTGCCACCTTGTTTTCCTTCCCTTTGATATGCTTGATATCGAAGTCGTATTCACACAGAAACTCTAGCCACCTACTCTGCCTGACATTTAAAGTAGGTTGGTCAAACAAGTATTTCAGATCATTGTGGTATGTTCTCAATTCAAATCTCCTTCCCATGAGGTAATGTCTCCATTTCCTCATAGCGTGAACGATTGCTGCCAACTCCAAATAGTGAGTGGCATAATTATTTTCGTGCTCTTTCAACTTCCTGGACTCATAACATATTACAAATCCATTCTGTCTGAGAAATCCTCCCAACCCTTCTTTACATGCATCTGTGCACACCACGAAATCCACATTTGGATCTGCAATCCTCAAGATTGGAGCCCTGGTTAACAGCTTCTTCAATCGATGAAATCTTTTCTCACACTGTTCAGTCCACTGAAACTTTTTCTCCTTCCTTTGCAAGGAAGTGATAGGGTGAGCTATCTTTGAGAACCCTGCAATAAACCTTTTGTAATAGCCCGCTAGACCCATAAATGATATAACTTCTGCCACATTCCTTGGCGCTGACCATTCTCTGATGGCCTCAACCTCCTCAGGATCCACGATGATCCCTTCTTATGATATAATGTGCCCCAAGTAATGGATCTTCCTTTGATAAAACAAGCATTTTATGAACTTTGCATATAGTTGGTGTTATCTCAACACTTGCAGCACCATCCTCAGGTGTTGCTCATGCTCTTCCTCTGACTTGGAATACACCAGAATGTCATCCAGGAAGACTATGACAAACTTGTCTAGATAGTTCCTGAATACACCATTCATCAAGCACATAAAAACAACAGGTGCATTCGATAGCCCAAATGGTACCACTATGAACTCATAATGACCATACCTTATTCTAAAGGAAGTCTTCCTAATGTCTTCATCCTTTATTCTTACCTGGTGATATCCTGATCTGAGATCTATCTTCGAAAAGATTTTGCACCTTTCAATTGATCGAAAAGATCATCAATCCTCGACAGAGGATACTTGTTCTTGACAGTTACTTTGTTCAACTGTCTGAAATCAATGGACAACCTCAACGTCCCGTCCTTCTTCTTCACGAACAGGACAGGGGTACCCCAGGGTGACATGCTTGGGTGAATGTACCCCTTCTTTAGAATCTCTTCAAGCTACAATTGCAACTCTTTCAGCTCCGACGTACTCATTCTATAAGGAGCTTTCGACACTGGAGCTGCTCCAAGCATCAAATTTATAGAGAAATCGATATCTCTCTTCGAAGGTAGTCTGGGTACCTCCTGAAATATGTCTTCAAACTCTGTTAGTACCACATGGTCTCCAATCTTTGAGATTTCATCTTTGGATGCTTCCTCCACACGGGTTGCAAACAATTGACAACCTTTCCTGTAGCACTTTTTCAGCTGCATTGCTAAGATTTCTCTAACAACCACAGCTCTGGTAATTCCTTGGACTGTTTTTCAATTTCCCTCCTCATCCAGGCAAGTAAATTCCTTGTTACGATAGTCCAAGAGGGCATGGTGTTGGTCCAACCAGTCCATTCCGATTAAACAGTCATACGAGCCTAAAGGAAGAATATTCAATTCAATCTTCATGCTCAATCCCTTCATGTCCACAGGACAAGACTTAACCAACTCAGTGACTTTCCTCTTGGTTCATGTAGCCAACTTCACTAACCAAGACTTTTCATGTTTGTTTCTTGATAAATGCAAACTTTCCACCACCCTAGGATCTACATAACTATGGATAGCCCCTGAATCAATTAAAATAATAAATGGTTGGTTGTTAATCATACTTTCCACTTCAATTATGTGCGACTGAAATTCAACTTGCTTGTTGTCTAGGGCCGTATAGATCCTTGGCATTCTACTACCCATGTCCTCCACTGTTTCAACTTGTTGAACATTATGGACAACTCTTGCTTTGCCATTCTTATGGGGACAATATTTGTACTTTTGGTTCTCTTTACAACCCCAACACTGAATGGGCGTCTGTCTTGACCTTTGTTCCCCCACTTCATCCATTCTTGGCTCTCTAAACGATGGTTGTTATTGAGGTCTGTTTATGAAAAAGGGAGGTTTGTTTCCCTTCTGCCTCTGTTCTTTCTTAAACTTCTTTTGGTCATCCCAAGCCTTCTGAAAGGTGGGCTTTTCTCTTTTTTGTTCATATAGACATTTCTCTCTTCTTATTGTTTCTTCCATAGTCTTAGGATCATCATACTGAATCTTGTCTCCAATGGGAGGTGGCAGTCCACTCAGATACCTCTGAATCTTGACAACCTCATCTTTGATGAATGGAACATACTTCAGTAATTCCAAAAACCTTCATTCGTATTCATCAATGGTCATGCTTCCCAACTTGAGTTCGAAGAACTCCTTCATCTTTCTGTCATAATATCTTTTAGTCAGGTATTTCCTCTCGAAATACCTCTTGAATTCCTTCCAAGTGATATATTTCTCTCTAATGTGCTGCACCTGTACAAGATGATCCCACCACATGGATGCTTTTCCTTTTAGTTGATACATCACAATTCTTCCTTCTGCATGAGAGGAATAATTTTTCAGTTGGAAATATTTCCTCATGCCAAGCAACCATGTTTCGGCATCTTCCTCCTTCTTATGTTCTCCATCAAACGTAGGAGGCTTAATATTGTTCATCTCCCTTTTCAATTCATCCACTCCAGATCTTCGGTGTTTTTTGGTAGGGGATGGGCTTGAACTATTGTGTGCTTCCTTACCAGAATGCTTTGGGGAATGACGATGATGTCTGCTACCACTCCTTGATCTTCTTTTTCTCTCAAGGGTCCCGCGACTCCCTGTTTTTCTTGTGTCACTCTCGTTTTCCAATTTCCTTTCTATTCTTTCCAGGCTCTTCAACATATTTAAGTTGAATTCATTCTGCTGATCCCTGAATCTCATGAGCTTTTGACTATCGGCTCAGCAAGCCTGGGCATATTTCAATGATTTTCATCATATGCCATTCCTTATCCAATTCTCTTCCGTGCCCATTGGATTTCGATCCTTTGACTCCCAAGTTGACATCCCTTCCTTCTCTTTCGTTCTCTGAACTGGAAGCAATCCGCGCCTCTTCCATTTCTATACTCAACATTGAATCACGGTTTTCCTGACACTTGTTGAACTCTGCACACACAACGTGCATTCAAATGAAGTTTGTTAGGCCTTAAACCCTTAATAAAACTACAACATTCATAAACCAACGCGAATAAGAAAACGTTTCGATTCCATGAATTTTTTGAGATCTGTTTGGCTCTGCAATTTTCGGGCGATAACCCCCTTTTTCTTAGTCCCCAACCCATGCAATCACAGGCCGTGACCAAACGCTAGAACACTAGGTGCCACTCAGGCTTTCAACCATCGAATATTTCAAGGCACACACTAGACTTTCTCTCGGGGTTTCGATTACCAAACTCGCGAAATCAGGTGGATCAACGGTCCACGTCTACACAACAACCAACGACTAAAACCCACTGTGGTCTCTCTATCCTCAAATTTTTTGGGACTTTGGGACCTCGGGACTTCGGAACCTCGGACCTTGGGACTTCGGAACTTCGGATCTCGGGACCTCAGGACTTCGGGCCTCGAGAGTCCCCACACTTACTTCTTCCCAATCTTCTGACATACGAAATTCTGATTTACTTTACCCTCCGGGCCCACTTAATACAGTTGTCACCAATTAAACGGTGGCATGTGGCATGCTTAGGAGGGTCCACGTCACCTTCGGCGACGTCATCGGGTCCTACCACGTTCACTTTGCTTTTTGGGACTTCGGGTTTCGGGAGTTTGTGCATTGGCACATCCCACTTCTCCCGATTGTCGAAATTTCGAAATTGCGATTTACTCCTCTGCTTGATACAATGGTAAAGTTATTTTCCTAAGATATACGGTGTAGATCTTCCTTGGGATTTTGGGGTTTTGGGCATCGGGAGTTCGTGCATCAACACATATCGTTTCTCCCGAATGCCGAAATTTCGAAAGGTTTCTAGGATAACCTTCCTGCACCTTCTCCAGATCTGATAGCCGTAAGGGTTTCCTTTACTTCCGAACAGATCCTACGACTCCAACACCTCAAGTGTTGATCTCTCTCTCTTGGTGGCCAAATGCCACGTCGACTGTTGTTTAATAATACCGCTACACCTCCCGAGCTTTGTAACACAACCAAGTATCTTCTTGGCACTCAAGAACGTTCTAAGGTTTGAAAATTGGTTCTTCCAAACACAATTTCAACTTGAAACTTCGGGTCCAATGACCACTTATCCAACCGACTGAGGCTTAACGTTGAAACCATGGCTCTGATACCATACTGTAACGTCCCCGACCATCAACCCCATGACCGAGCAAACGCTACTGTGCGGAAAACAACATTCTCATAATTATATATATAACATGAATTAAGTCATATTACACACATTTAACTAAACCAAATAGAGTAATCAAAGAATTACGACTAACATGCAGGTTTAATGGGATTAACAGTAATTCGTGATTATAACAAAATACATGATAATATTGCAAGAATCACAGACATGCATATACTTATAAATTAAGTACAAAATTAACACTTATCTTTTATTACTGGCATAATTCCACCAACCACGTGCAGGCCTTCCACGAACCTCCCAGCCTTAGACCACGCTTCTCAGTACGCTCAACAGTGGGTCACCCCCGAGATGGGACCAAGCTCCACCCAAGGTATGGGAATCCTAAACTAGGTTGAGGTTACAGGGAAACTACACAGAATAACCAGAAGGATTCTTCCCAGGATGCCTTCTTACGCCCACTACTCACGGAATCTCATTCCCCACATGCCTATTCCACCCGGGAGTATACACCTTCACAAGCACATTCCATCAGTGCTTCACCTCCCTTTCCGGGCCTCGACAACAGGCCGGATCAGGAAGTCTCAGAGCTCCATAGCTGGTGTTGGACTCTCTCTGAAAGAAAACCACTTCCCAACATAACCTTCACCTGGGAAAGAGTTGCTCACAGGCCTGACAGCCTGCCTCTTCAACCATAGACCTAACCACCCGACTCTTCCACCATCTTCCACTTCAATTCCCGCAAGGTGAGGATAACAACAACAACAATAGCAATTCGGTTAACTCGTGGGTGACAACATCAACCGGAATTTGGGCATGGACATCCAAAAATGACAACAGACCACACTAAGACACAACACGGTTCAGGCCATATCCAGGATGTTTCATCTTCACAATAAAACAAAACAGGTTGGTTTCACGTTTTTCTGTTTTCAGAGATGCGTGAGGTTATGCAAAGGTCGATCCTAGAGCTCAACAAAATTCATGGGGAATGGAGAATGGACAATGAACAATCTTCCCGTGATGATTTCCTTCATTGTGCGCGGGTATGCAGAGGCAGATGCATAGGCAAAACGGTTCAAACGCCCCCAGATCCCCGTGAACTCAGGAGGAGGATGACATAATGATGAGAAAACCCCTCCCCATGGCTGACTTCTGCAACTTTTAACTACATGTGCCTGGGCCGACACATGTCTCCCATGAAGCTGCATGCACTCCATCAGCTGGCGTGTGCTTTCGGCACACGTTCCCCTTCCAGGGATTTAGGATAAAGAAAAACATAAATTTCACATGGCTCTTTGGAATAATATTAAAATATTATTCCCAAGGACTTAAGCCCCTAGGCTCAACACTTAGCCTTTCTTTCCACCTTTCAACCCCCATTCCCTTACCCACTTTGTGGAATCTTAGTCCCCCATCACTCATTCATCATGGTCAGTCTGCACGTAGCGGTGTTCATATTTTTTATTAACGTTCTGCATAATTACATATACAAAAATAGGCTCCTGGCCTTAACACTTAGGCTCTCCAGCCTAGTAAACTCATAAGCCTTACCAGCTTATCAATACTCGGCTCACCAGCCTACAAAACATGATTTGCAATTCATAAACATGATTACAATAGGGCTCGTCCTTGGGGATATTACAATAAGGACCTAAAAATAGTTCATTTGTTTGATACAATGCATATCGAGAAGAATGTGATAGAAACATTATGGCGAATCATAGATGGCAGGAGGGATAAAAAAAAATTGTCAAAATTTGTAATGACATTCGGGAAGCCAATCATGCAATGAAAAGTGTGATCCGATCAAATAATGATGGAGACAAAAATAACCTTCCATGGTTATTAACAGAGCAACAAAGCAATGGTGTAAAAGAGGTAATTCAAAAAATTAAATTTCCCACAGGTTTTTGTTCAAACATAAAGAATATATTAACGAAGAAAGGTGAATTTGGTGGGGTAAAAACACATGATTGGCATACCTTCATTAATCATTTTAGTATTCATATTTATATATTGGTCGTATACATTTTTTGAGATTTTTATTTTTTTGTCAAGTTTTGAACAAGTAACGATTCGTTTTTATTGTTACAGTATGTTCTACCTCTATCTCTCCCAAATGACTTTGACAACAACGTCAAATAAGTTATATATGATCTTGGAAAATACATGAGGTAAGTAGCTGCAATATATATGCAAAAAAAAATTCAATTTTTTGTTGTACTTAATGACATGTGTTTTACTTGTAATGTAATATGTATTATGTTTTGTTGAAACATGTTTTTTTCTTGCGTCATGATCTGTAGATGGTTTCCATTGAAATAAATCCATGAAGATGATATAAAGTATTGGAAGAGAGAAATTCCTCGGCTAATGTGTGAAATGCAGAAGTATCTACCTCCAACACTTTTCAATGCACAAGAACACTACCTCATACACCAAGTTGAGGAGATTGAAATGTGTGGACCTATACACACAAGGTCAATGTGGATGGTGGAGAGGCACTTGAAATCATTGAAGGCTTTGGTTAGACAAAGAGCATGTCCCGAGGGTTCTATGGTGGAGGGATATATGGTATATGAATCCATGGTGTATATTAGTTAGTTACTTCCTAAATTAGTAGTGCAAGCTATGCATGCAGTGGATTGAATTTGGGATGTGAACTCCATCAAAAAATTTGAAAGGGAGCAATTGTTGGGGAAAGGTTCAATGAAGAAAGTGAGAGGTAATTAAATTGTGGATATTTTTAATAAATATAAATGTTTCGTTTTTTTGTGTATATGATCATACTCATTTAATATTTATTCTTTCATCATTTATTAATATTTACCATGGTTATAACTAATATTTAATATTGGTGAATTGTGATTTTTTGATCGGTCAGTTGCTCAAGATTGGGATGCAC
>SNQJ01S0059789.1:130306-143180 GCA_010110895.2 Picea sitchensis | reverse complement strand
GAAGCATCTAGAGGAAGATCCTTCTAGAAGCGGAAGCTTCTATTAGGTCTTCTTACATCCACCTTATTCTATTTTATTGAAAGGTCTTATTAATATTGACCTTTATTACATCCGAATACATTGATCTACCGATGTGCGGGTTATGACCTTAACATTATCTGCCAACACCAATGGTCTTCCAGCAGGTGGCATCCACTTGAGCATTGTATACACAAGGTGCTTAGTGATGTTGGTGGATGGAGGGGTGTTAGGCTCAGGGTCATCCTAGATATGTATGACAGGGGCTGCTTGAACCACTAAGCCAGTGCGGGGGATGGCAGATGATATGGGTTGGGGGTTCAGAACCTTGCTCGGTGAGACCCTCATTTGGATTTTCTTAGCAGTTGGTTCTATAATGAACGCAATGCTAAGAATTTCATTAACATCCTTACCTGTTAATAGGGATTTCTCTGGAAGTTGCAGGAACATCGACTGTGTCCTCTTCTTGCACTCTAATGGACATGTATCCTCCTATTATTTGGATTTCGTCTATGTCAGAGCCTCTTTCTTCCATATTTCTAGGCCTAATATTAGTCCTACGCCTGCTTCTTTACCTTTATTCTTTAGCAGCTTGGTGGGAAAAACATAGTGCATCCTCGACTTGCACGGGTTGTGTTTAACTCCCAACCATGACATCGCCTCCTTTTCCAAGGCCTCCTCATCCAAGTAGAATGACAACATCCACGAGTGGAAGTCCTCCCTGTTGGCATACCTCAACCACACAAAATTATGGTATCGGTTCATGTTGGAGGCTATATTCCTTGTATTGAAGTTGAGGAGCTCCTGTGGGATGACCAACCTCTGCGTTGTGTCAATGAGCCCATTATACCACTTGGATAATGTCGTGTTGTTGAAGGATATGTTCTCTGAGTCTTCCCTTGAATGTCAGGGATCAAACATCTTTTTTAGGCACCCCTTATCTACTAGTGCCAATGGTCTTCCAGCGGGTGGCATCCACTTGAGCATTGCAAATGTAAGAAACAAGTATCCATATGTGAAGTTACCACCTTTATCTTGGGATTCCTCGCAATCCACAAGTAGTTCCTCCAACATGTAGCTACACTAGTTGAATACAACACCATTGGCGCAAAAATCCGCCACTAATGATGCATCCAGTGTGCATTCTCCCTTGTAGTAAGACCTCATGAATTTGCTAGCTATGATGTAGCATCTAGTCCTGATTGTCTCAGGTAGTATGGGGTCAATTTTGGTTATGCGCCCCCCCCTCTTCGTGTGGAACCTTTCATATAATTTGGGCTCCCCTTTCTTTTTTTTGTGCTTGCTGGTACCCTGGAATCCTTTATACACGTCCTCACCCTCGAGGGACAGTCTAGTAAGCTGGTGTATGTCTTATGCATGGATTGGATATCTCTTATCCAACCATAGACTTTTGTTGTGCACTCTACTGATCAGGAACTTGGTGCACCACACAACTTCCCTAGTGGTATCAAACACTGCTAGGTCCTTGAGGTTCATGATAGTTGAGTTAAAAAGGTTAATGAATTCATGATTTAGCACAAACTGCATGCCTCCCAACTCGCCTAGAGCGATACTCTAGAAAATGTATATGTTCATATGGGGGAACAAGACTTCATCTATTAAGTCGAGATCGAGGAGCTTGAACTGCTCCACCTTCCCCTTGAGATCACCTATGACCTCAACTCGGGGGTCACAGGGCTCATATGGTACTACATCTTTGGAAAAAATGCTTCAGCTTCATTTATCTCTCGACATTGTGAATTATGGATTATCAACAAATTCTGTGGAGAAACAAGGATTGGGGTCACAACTATGGGTCTCAGTATTACACAGGTTTGCTCGCTCTGCAAAATTCAAAAAGTATCGAAGTTCTTTCTAGGAAACAATGCGTCCTACCACGAGTTCTTAGAGCCTTATACTTGGGCTTAGCTGGAAAGTTCAGTAATAACTGTTTTTCATCATTACCCTATAGACGCAACTTGGATTTCGATCTGAGTTTTCCGACGGGACTGGTTAATGTGGTAAATCCTATTGGGAAATTATGGAATTTACTGTGCAAATTGGATAGATACGGGGTCGATTTCAAACCTTACCATTTGATGGATGGGAATCTCAGCATGAATACCAATGACATATTCATGTATCATGGATTTATGGCTTAACCGAATTCAGAAAGGGTACCATAATAGTAATAAAGGCTATGACTTGACTAGGTTAGTGTGGCAAATGGACTCAGATTATGTTCGGATTCTCTCTCCCTCTGACCACAAAGGGGTCCTCGTCATATTAATGATCGTCATTAATCGGTTCTTGACACTTATGATCCTATGCTATTAAGTAAGCAGTTTTGCATCAAACAACACTTATATAGAAAAATAAATGAACTACATGTCACAGCGCAACACTGCACGTGTCAACTTTATTAACTGAATTTAAAGAAATTGCAAAAAAACTCAAATATAACTACTATACATGCTCCTTTAGACTAGAGAAAAATTCCTTTAGCTCAGTTATGAGAAATATAGGGTTTCAGGTGAGCTCCATTCACCGATCATGGACGCAACATACCATCCAGCTGTGCAAGTCTGACTGCTCCAGAAGGTTGTATCTCTGCAACTATAAATGGTCCCAACCAATGCATGCAAAACTTGCCTAGATGCTTCTGGTACCGAATTTCATAGAGTAGGACCTTGTCTCATTGTGCAAATAATTTAGTCTTAATGTGTTTGTCATGCCAAGATTTTTGCCTTGTTTTCTCAACTGACTGATGGAAGTCTGCTAAAAACCTATTCTCTTCAAGTTCTTGTAACTCCATGAGTCCTTGCGCAACTGATTCTTCCTCCGACATGTCTGTGATCTGTGCAATGTACAAACTTGGAGTAATGAATTATGTAGGCACCAAAGCCTCTTTCCTGTAAACTAGTTGAAATGGAGTGTACTTGTTGAGTTTCTTTGTGGTTTTCATGTAATCCCATAGTACTGCTAGAACTCTATCATCCCGATCTTCCTTGTTTTTGCAACAAAACTTCGTTATCCATGTCTCCAGAATCTTGTTAAAAGATTCTACTGTTTCGTTGGCTTGTGGGTGGTAGGGGATACTTTCATGATGTTGGATCAAGAACTTTGTTGT
This sequence comes from Picea sitchensis, assembly GCA_010110895.2. NCBI lineage: Eukaryota > Viridiplantae > Streptophyta > Pinopsida > Pinales > Pinaceae > Picea > Picea sitchensis. The sequence continues at coordinate 140,032 of SNQJ01S0059789.1, read as the reverse complement.
AATATTTTATATGGTACTACTAATAAAATTAGCTCCCCGATCACTGGTCAGACTCCTAGGACATCCAAATCGAGTGATAATATTTTCAAAAATGAACCTAGTAGCAGTATTGGTCGAACAATCCTAAACAATTGTTGCCTCAGGCCAACGTGTAAGGTAGTTAGTTGCGGTAATAATGTACCTAGCCTTTGAATGCTTAGCTGTGGGGTTGATCGACCCAACGAAGTCAACCGCCACTTCTCAAATGCTTGTAAAGCTCAAACTGGTTGAAGTGGTAATTCATCTCGTCATGGTGGCTTACCCACTCTTTGAAAAACATCTCATGATCTAGCATATACCTTTACATTCTTGAAGAGCATGGCCCACCATAGTCCAACTTGGAGAACTTTCTTTGCAGTAGCCTTTCCTCCCACATGACCTCCCACAATTACATTGTGGCACTCCCACAGTATATCATGTCTTTCATGATCCAAGACACATCTCCTGAGGATACTATCGAGTCCCAATTTATAAAATTTCCCTACAATCAACTGATAGTTCACTTCTCTAACCACCATATGGAGTTTCTGGGTTGCAGAGTATGTTTCTGGGAAGGCTCATGTACTTAAGAATACTGCTATGTCTTCCAGGTACTCTGGTATGACCTCAACCTGGAATAGGTCTGCATCTGGGAGATGATCATCGACTGCTCCACCACTTTCCCTTGACTCTAGTCTATATAGGTGATCTGGCCCTACATTACATCTTATAGGATTAATGATCACTTCAAAATAAAATTCTTGAAATAGTAGCAACCGTCTACAAATTCTCCCTTCCAACACAGGTTTGTTAACTAGATATTTTAATGCAGAATTATCAGTAAAGAACTTAAAATGAGAACCTAGCAAATAGTGTCTAAATTTCTACAAAGCATAAATCATAGCTAAACCCTCCCTTCCTGTCATTGTATATTTGCGCTTAGCTTGCGATAACTTCCTGCTCAAAAAATAGATAGGATGATTCATGGATCCATCTCCTGGTTGTGCTAAGATAACTCCTTAGGCAATAACTGAAGCATCTACGTGGACGTGAAATTTGTTTTCCCAATTCATAAATATCAGAATAGGTGTTGTACTAAGCTTCTCCTTTAGGGTTTCAAATGCTTTATCACATTCTGGGGTCCATTGGAACACTTCGGCCTTCTTTAGTAGATTTTCTAGCGGTGCAGTAATATTTTCATATCTTTTGATGAACCTGCAATAGTACCCTGTGTGCCCCAGCATGGAAGAAAACTACTTAGAACTCATAGGTGGCGTCATTCTCACAATAACTACAACTTTGGATAGGTCTACCAATACTCCTTTTCGTCATACTATGTGGTCCAACAAATTTCCTTGTGGCACACATAAGATACACTTTATGAGGTTCAATGATATCTACAATTCCCTACATCTGTCAAACATTAGACGTAGTAGCACTACATGTTCCTTGAGTAGGCTATATACTGTCCAATCATCCATATAAAATTCTATAAACTTGTGAATAGATTCTCAAAAAAATGCTATTACAATCCTAGAGAAAACTATAGGGGCATTATTTAGGCCGAAATTAGAATGGAATCACATTGTAGAAAAATGACCCCCATTTTTTTATGAACGTGGTCTTGTTTTTGTCTTATTCAACAATCCTTACTTGGTAATACCTCGAAAATCCATTTGTAAATGAGTAAGATTCTTTCCCCGCAACCTGTTCTAGCACCTCATCAGTATAAGGTGTTGGAAAAGGGTCATGCACACAGGCAGAGTTAAGGATTCTATAGTCTACATAGACCCTGATATCCTCTGTACCTTTCTTGCTCGGGATGACTATTGGGCTGACCCATTTTGCTTCTTCTACTACAAAAAAAGGTCTAGCTTCCACCATATTTTCTATTTCCCTCTTAACCTTCTCTTTCACTCTGGGGTTAAGGCGGTATGGTCTATGCATCATAGGCTTTGATCCTATTTTTAATTCAATTTCCATTTCTCCCATAACTCCTTTGATCCCTTTTAACTCTAAAAATGTCTTTGGGGACAAATCCTCATATTCCTGCAACAAAATCCGTATTTCTTGACTAGTTTTCTCATCCTAGTAATCTCCCACCATAGCCATGTTAGTTTACTTGGTGGTCCCTATGTTGACTTTGTGAAACTTCAATGGGTGATTATAAGAACCATCAATCTGACTGGGTATGATGTTCTGGATTTCTCTGTTCCCTTCTGTTTCTTTAATGTCTAAGTTTTTCAATTATTCTAAATCATCTAGGCTTTCCAAATCCTTCTCAATCTTATAGCATTCTATAGGTCTCTTTTCCAAGTTTAGGTGAAGATTAGTCTGAAGTTCTTAGCTATGCTTTTCACATACCACTAGGTCTGATTTTTTATTACTATTGTTTATAAAAATGAATTCTTTAACTCTTTTCAGAACTACTTCAAGCTCAGGGTACTTACTTGTAAACGATAAGTCCTTGCAAAAGTGATATGCCAACATTTGCTAGTGGTTGGTATGTATTATGGTTTCTTCATGCATGAACCAAGCCTTTGGGATTGGACCTAGTGACTAGGGAAATACCTGAACCCAAAAGAGAGATAGTATTTCTGCAACTTGCCATTGTGTCACGCATTGTTCAATATGTGTTTTAGGATCACACTCTCCATTGAACAATTGTGCAACTTGGAAATCCATCCGCATCTTGGATTACATCTGCTTCTTATGTTGAAATATATAATTGATAGCTTGCCTCACATCATCCCAATTTTTGAGTAAGGATTTGTAATTGGCCCACCATTTGGAAGGAGTGTCCTGGAGAGGTAAATACAGTACTGAAATTCTTTGATCCTCCAACCATAGATGATTTTAGGGGCTAAATTTCGCAAATGAGCTAATTTCTGATGTTTTTTCCAAAAAAAGATTCATCAATTTCCATTTTTTCTAAAAATGATTCACCCAAAGTCCTTACAAATTGCTAAAATTTTATAGAAACTATACAAAATCCTTATAAATTTGAATATTTTTACAAAACTATCGCCAAACATTTTACATTTTGCATATTAAGAACTAGTAATATTAGCCCATGTTTCTACATTTTAATATAAATTTCCATTTTTAAAATCATCCATGTCCTCCAATACCTTTTATTCCATGCTAAGCAGAAAACTGTCAAATCTTGAATTACCATCATATATTGGGTGTTCTCTGACCTTGGTTCCAACCCATATGGTTTCCCCTGACAGTTGCACATCTTCTTGAGAATCTCTCGTATGAGCCTTGCTGCCAATTGTCAAATGCTAGTTCTGAATCTTCGTCCACTGATTGTATACTCCTCCAACTTAGTGATCCATTAGTAGTAGGATTTATGTAATCTTATCTTGTTACTACTATTACATTGTACAACTGACCCAAGTCTTCTCCCTCCATATTGTTGTCCATTGGTTCTGTATATCTGGGGCCTACATACAGATCCAAGGGTTGAACATCCTTGATTCCATCTGCCTTAAATGTCATAGTGTATTTCTTTAGTTCAATGACTGCATAGTTGTCATATTCCCAATAAATACCAAGTAGGGAAGGATAAGGGTCCTTATCCCCCATGATTTCAATCACCTCAAAGTCATATACAATATTCACTCTTGCAACATCTATTTCAACATTCTCCAGTCTTCCTATTGGGAAAATACAATATTGGTTGGCAATTCTTAGCTGGATTGGTGAATATGTCAACTGAGGTTTTCCTAAGGTTTCCCAAGTCTTTTTAGGCAATATTTTAACATCAAATCCTAGATCTAACATAACATCCTTAATCTCAAAATTGTCTAGTTGGGCCACTAGTCTGAATTCTTGTCTGGTTCATACTTTCCTTGTTTGCACTCTCTGAGTACTCTTCTTGGGAAGATTAGTCCTTATTTTTTCTTCCGTGGGTTATTCAATCTATAAAACTAGGTATAGTGCATTGAGAAACTTCTTTGTTAACTCATCATTCCAAAGGATATCAAAAAATAAGGGAAACCAAAGGTCGACTACATTTTGTGGTTGCTCAGGTTGTCTCATTTTGACTACAAGGTTTCTAGGTGCAGGGGGTGAAGCAGGGACTTGCACAATCTTAGGGTAAATAATAGGATGAGGGGGTTTCTCTTGCGTCTCAAGGCTAGGGATATTATAAAATAATTCTATGGAATTTTTAAAGAACAACTTATGTTTGAGAGGATCATACTTGTCTTCTTTAGGTGTTGCTTTTGGATCTGAGGTAAATTATCAGCATCAACTCCAGTCTGTGCCCCTCCTCGAGTGATGATATTAAGGTTGGGAAGTTTTCCTCTAATAAATATCATGTTTTTTGAACTGATGAGGTTATTTCCTCATTGACATACCTGATCTTCCCATTTTTCAATTAGTTTTGGGCAGTCTTCAGTTGCGTCCCCATTGGTTCTGCAATGAGAGCACCATGGCTGCCTCAGATGAGAACAATATCTAGCCATATGGCCTTGCTCATCATAGTTATAGCATCTTCTTGGTCCTATTCCCCCAGTTATTCCTCCTCTGAAGTCTCCTATGGCTCCACCTCCTCGACCTCTTCCCAGTCCTTGAGGGGTTTCATTCACCCTGAATGTTGTTTGATCCAACCTGTCTTCAAGTGCATCCAACACTCTACATTGATTGGTAGTATGTGTGGTAGATGTGAAAAAATCACAATGTACAATATTTGGTACTTTTAATACTTCTGAATAATGGGCCACTGTCTCAGCCGATGCCCATGGATTTGAAAAATCTCGTAATACTTGATTCTTGGCACTGCTTGGCTCCCCGGAAAAGCATGATATGGGGTGGGGTTATGGAATAGTAAATTCATAGATACTTGCACAAATCCTCTTGTGGGTCCTGGTGAGGGTCCCATCAGATTCTGAGGAGGTCCCATTCCCCTCATTCATGACCTGCGGTCGTCCTAGTCTAGGTATTGTCAATTCTTGAATCTTCTCTATAAGTGCTCATATTTTCCCTTGTAGTTGCGCCAAATTTTCATCTATTGGGGGTCTGGTGTAATACCCCAAGTACGAGCCCCAATTATGTCTATATATTGTAAACATTTTTTGTAGAGTGGTGAGCTGAGCAATTGTAAGTTGGTAAGCTTATGCACAAGTAGGTCGGAGAGCCTAGGTGTTAAAGGCTAGGAGCCTGATTTTGTATATGTAATTATGTAGATCATTAATAAAATATACAAAAATCCCTACGTGTAGACTGACCATGAATAAATAGTGATGGGGGACTAAGCTTCCACAAGGTTAATTAAGGGAGAGGAGGCTAAGTGTTAGGCCTAGGGGATAAGATAGGGGGCTTATCTCTAGAGGGGATAATAATTTATTATTATTTCATAAAAGGCTAAGGTGGAAAATTGTTGAGTGTTGTCCTGATTTTCTGGAAAGGAACGTATGTTAAGTGGAGAGCATGCACCTCCAGGAAGACAGGTGTCGAACTGGGCTCATGTAAATAAAACCCAAGAGACAAACCAAGCAGGGGTTTCGTTCTCCATTCTTCCATATGTTGTCTGAACCGTCTACCATAATCCACCTGATATTACTGGAATCCTTTCCTAGAACCCGTAATGTCTCTGCACTGGACCTCTGCATAGCCACACACCTCTGAGAATACAATCTGTGAATCCAACCCGTGTCTTCTGTGATGCTTGAGCATACGAAATTGTCTATGCCATGTGTGTCATAGTTGTTGGTTGTTGTGGCCTTGCAGCTCCTTAGCTGAGTGTGGCCTATCACCGTCATCTATTCCTTCCTAAGCCTTTTTGTTGTCCTCCTGGTGTTGGAACGAAGTTGAAGATGCAAGTTGTCAGGCATGTGTGCAACACTCTCTCCAGGTGATGGAGGTGGTTGTGGTTGAAGAGGCACATTGTCAAGCCTATGGGAAATTCTCTCCAGGTGAGAGAGTGTATTGAGGAAATGAGAACTACTGGAAGGGATCCTGTAGCTACTACAGAGCTATCAGAATTATGGTCCGACAAGTTGTTGAAGCCCAAGGAAAGGGAGGTAAAGTAGCCGATGGACTGTCCTGTGTGACAATGAAGGTGTATACTCCTAGGGTGGGACATGAATCTGGGGAATGAGAGTCTGTGAGCAGTGGGCATAAGTGGCCCCTGGGAGAGAATCCTTTATCATAAACTATGTGTCTTTCTACTGACCTTGCGTAGCCTAGAAGCCCCTTGCACGGTGGAGCTTAGTCCCAACTTGGGGGTGGCCTACTGCTGAGAGTGATGAGCAGTGCGGTCTAAGGCTGGGAGGTTCATGGAAGGTCTGCATGCAGTTGGTGGTGTTATTCTAGTTGAAACGATAGGTATAATTCATGTGCTTAATTTTACGTTATGCATACCTGTGATAATTCAATATTATCATGTATTCTATTATGTATATGAATTACTATTTATTCTATTTGAATATGTATGGAAACAGTAACTCTGTGTTGTGTGTTTTAAATTTATTAAAATGCATGTTATATATATGTGTGTGTGTGTGTGTGTGAATGTTCCAGAGTAGTAGCGTTGCCCGACTTGTTGGTGACTGGGGATATTTCAATATGGTATCAGAGCCCAAGGTTTCAATATAGAGCCTAGATGGAATGGATAAGTGATCATTCAAGCCGAGGTTTCAAGAGGAAATTGTGTCTGGAGCACTAATTTCAGACCTCAGAACCTCCCTGAGTGCCAACAAGTTACCTTGGTTGTGTTAAGAATATCAGAAGGAGTAGCGGTGTTTTAGAACCATGAAAGAAGTGGTATTGGGCCGTAGAGTAAGGTGGGTCATGGGATCTGTTCAGAAGGAATGAAATCCCTTTTTATGATGGTCATATATAGGGAAGGTGCAAGAGGGATATCCTGGAAGCCTTTCGGAGTTCGAAAATTGAGAGAAGTGAAGTGCACTGAGGTACAAACTTCTAAAATCCAAAGCTTCGAGGTCCTAGAAGAGATCTACACCATAGATCTAAGGGGGGAGTTTGAATTTTAGATCCTGAGAATTCATGCTCGGGTTAGTCGTGATAACCCTTCGAAATTTCACGAAGTCGAAAGATGGGACGTGAAGAGAGGTGAACATCCCTGAAGAAAGAAATCACGAAGTGGATCTCGACCGTTGGTTGTGGAAGAGATAAGGATCGTCGATGATCTAGGGAGAGTTCGAAACTATGGAATCAGGATAAACGAAATGTGTTGGTGCACAAAATTCAGAAGCCCAAAGTTTCAAAGTGAAAGGGTAGACATGGTGGGGCCGGATGGTATCACCTGGGGTGATGTGGACCTTCCTAAGAATACCATGTTTCGTTGCCTTATTTGGTGACAGTTGTACTATGTGGGCTCGGAGGATAGAGAAGCTAAAAGTTTGAAAGTTACAATATTGGAAGGAAGCAAGTGTGAAGGCTTTAGACACCTGAAGCTCCAAAGTCCCGAAGCTTCAATGACAAAAGTTCCACTGCAAATGTCAACCGTTGGATGTTGGGTAGACGTGGATCGTTGATGATCCATAATATTTTCGACACGAAATGAGAGCAGAGATATAATACAGAAATATTCAGAGATATTGCAAGAGAGACAACAATATAACAGAGATATAGAAAAAATATAACAAGAGTCACATATATACAGTAATACACGATTTCTATTAATGAAATAAATGTACAGAGACTGTAAAAGTACAAAGTGAAAGACTCGCTAGAATGGTGGTAGCTTATCTCTGAGAAGAGATGTTGTGGCTACTTGCATTCACAAGAAGATGATTACAATGAGGCTCTGAAGACCTTTTTACAATAAGAAAGAATTCCAAAAACCCTAGACATCCAAAAACCTAACCCTAGGAGATGAAGCACCAAAAGTCATGTGGGCCCCGTTTGGGTAAGTGAGTACGTCAACTTCTCGGGGTCGTAACTTTTGCATACGATCTCTGTTTTAGGCGTGTGATAGATCGTTGGAAAGCTATGCTCAAGGAGATTAATTTTAGGGGCTCAATCATGCCTTTGTATATCATTGAGAACCTCAATAATGAAAAACCTTAATTTGGACCCGAAAGTTAAAACCTGCTAAAAATAGTAAATTGTCAAAATTGTTAGAAAATTGTTTTGAGCCATTTGGAAAAGGTGGGTTCCCACTGATATCCACCTGGATCAATCCTCCCTCCTTAGGAAGAAATGGTCTCCATTTCATTGATTTCCCGGGGGAGAGGGTAAATCGATTGTTGAATATGAATCTTGGTGATCTGCTTGCCTTGCTGGAGAAGTGGCATTGCTTAGCTTGTTGAAGGCTATCACAAACCTTTGGCTGGAAGGTTTGGACCTTTTTAACCAATCTGGCTATTTTAGATGACCGTGTGCAGAAGGAATCTTTGTGCTTTGTTGCAACCTTGTCGAATTGCTTCTATTGGATAGAAGGTGCATGTGCAGAAGCTGTGGTGGTTGCAGTATCCTTTTGTTCACCTTTTGAACAAATTGTGAGGAAGATGAATTTTGTAGTATGATATACTACCTTGCAGCAATGTTTAGGTGGGGCAGTAGTCGGAACTACCTCTGGTATTCTATAGAGATGAACCCCCAAAGTAACAATGACACTATGAGGTCGAGACTCATAAACAACATGGTGTCTCCACATATATGGTTGGCCCAAGAGAACATCACATACATCCAATGGGGAAACATCACATAATACCTCATCCTTGAAGGGATGGATGTCGTATGACAATTGACACTGCTAGCTGACACGAAGATCTCATCCTTGGTGAAGCCACCCAATGTTGTATGGCTATGAGTGTGGTGTTGTCGACAATCCCAACTGTTTGACGACCTCTGCTGAGATGAGGTTCTTTTGGATTTCGCTATCAACAATAAAATGTAGCAGAGTCCCCTTCACCCACATATGTGAATGAAAAAGGTGCTCCCCCTCTTCTAGATCTGTTGGCTCTTTTGGTTGAATTGACGTGGTTGTGACAATAGCAGTGGGGTCTGTGTCGATGATCTATCTATTACCAGTATTTTCAAAATCATATTTTGAATCAATGTTTGGCTCCTTTTCTTTGATCTCGACCACCAATGATTGTTTTGAGCGACATTCCTCAGTGTTGTGCCATGGGATTTTGTGGAAATTGCACCATTTTCCGGTGTCCTTCTTTGTCTTCCCATGACCCTTCTTTTCCTATGTCTTAGACTGGTTTTCAGGAAGCTATTTATTAGGGTCGTATTTATCATACTTTGGATGTTTCGGATTTCTAGGCCCAAAATCCTGTTTGTTTTTGTGCTTAAATTTCTTCTCAATTTTAACAGCATATCGATAAGTAGCACCGAGTGATGAGATGTCCAGAAAATCCATTTCAGTGTGTATGTATCTGTGTAGAGCCCCGCTGTATTTTAGAACCAAATGTCGCTTAGAGTCTTTGATACCCATCTTGGTGTGCAAGGTATGGAAGGTATTAGTGAACTCTGGAATTTCTTGGCCACTCTCTTGCCATAGTGTGGTCCATCTCGTGTATTGTTCCTCATAGTTGCCAATAGGGTAGTACTGTTCCTTTACCGCATCCACAAAAAAATCTGAAGTGGGCTCAACCCCATATATTCCAGACTCCTCTGTGGAAATATGCTCCCAGTAAATCTCCCACCAATGTTTGACATGGGGGAGAGCCTTAAGGAGTGCGAAGGTGATCTTTTCCTTGTTGGAAAAATTATGAACAGAGA
>SNQJ01S0059789.1:108457-124896 GCA_010110895.2 Picea sitchensis | reverse complement strand
AAGGTGAGGTACCTCCAAAGTGGTCACTTGATGAATATGGGCCTGATGCTATCGGGAGGCATTGAAGGATGTGGGAAAAATTCTCCATCATTTCATCCCTTTGTCGTGTGAGAGCTTGCTCAAGCAACAGACTGATAGGATCGTCTGCTCCGCCGTTTTTCTTTTCTTCCGCCATTGAGGGTTTCTTGGGTGTGTGAGAGGGATTGTACTCAAGAGAGACAAGCTCAAAACCCAACTTGCTATACTCGAACCTCGTCGGGGACATGCACTAAAAAACGATCAAAAGCAGCCTGCTCTGATACCACTGATCCAGATTATTTTCGGCACGAAACGAGAGCAGAGATATAACACATGAATATTCATAGATATTGCAAGAGAGACAACAATATAACAGAGATATAGCAGAAATATAACAAGAGTCACAGATATACGGTAATACACGATTTCTATTAATGAAATAAATGTACAGAGACTGTAAAAGTACAAAGTGAAAGACTCGCTAGAATGGTGGTAGCTTATCTCTAAGAAGAGATGTGGTGGCTACTTGCATTTGCAAGAAGATGATTACAATGAGGCTCTAAAGTCATTTTTACAATAAGCAGGAATGCCAAAAACCATAGACATCCAAAAACCTAACCCTAAGAGATGAAGCGCCAAAAGTCATGTGGGCCTCGTTTGGGTAAGTGAGTATGTCAACTTCCCGGGGTCGTAACTTTTGCATACGATCTCTGTTTTAGGCATGTGATAGCTCGTTGGAAAGGTATCATTGAGGAGATTCATTTTGGGGGATCAATAATTACTTTGGATATAATTGAGAACCTTGATATTGAAAAACCTTCATTTGGACCCTCAAAATGGCCCCGGAAGTTAAAACCTGCTAAAAATAGTAAATTGTAAAAAATTTTAGAAAACTATTTTGAGCCATTTGGAAAAGGTGGGTGGTCACTGATATCCACCTGGATCAATCCTCCTTCCTTAGGAATCAATGGTCTCCATTGAGTTGAGTTCTCGGGGGAGAGGGGAAAGCGATTGTTGAATCNGGAAGGTTTGGACCTTTTTAACCAATATGGATATTTCAGATGACTATGTGCAGAAGGAATATTTGTGCTTTGTTGCAACCTTGTCGACCTACTTCTGTTGGATAGAAGGTTCTTGGGCCGAAGATGTGGTGTTTGTAGTATCCTTTTGTTCACCTTTTGAACAGATTATGAAGAAGATGAATTTTGTAGTATGGGATACTACCTTGCAGCAGTGTTTAGGTGGGGTAGTAGTCAGAACTACCTCTGGTATTCTGTAGAGATGACCCCCCGAAGTAACGATGACACTACGAGGTCGAGACTCATAAACAACATGGCGTCTCCACANTGGGGAAACATCACATAATACCTCATCCTTGAAGGGATGGATGTCTTATGACAATAGACACTGCTGGCTGACACTAGGATCTTGTCCTTGGTTAAGCCAACCAATGCTGTATAGCTAGGGGTGTGGTGTTGTCAATAATCCCAACTATTTGATGACGTCTGCTGAGATGAGGTTCTTCTGGCTTCCGCTATCAACAATAAAATGCAGCGGGGTTCCCTTCACCCACATTTGTGAATGAAAAAGGTGCTCCCCCTCTTCTGGATCTGTTGGCTCTTTTGGTTGAATTGTTGCAGTTGCGATAATAGCAGTGGGGTCTGTGTCGATGATCTATATTTTACCTGTATTTTCAGAATGATCTCGACCACCAATAACTGTTTTTAGTGACATTCATCAGTGTTGTGCCAGGGGATTTTGTGGAAATCACACCATTTTTCGGTGTCCTTCTTTGTCTTCTCGTGACCCTTATTTTACTGTGTCTTCTTTGTCTTCTCATGACCATTTTTTAGTGTCCTTCTTTGTCTTCTCGTGACCATTTTTCGGTGTCATTCTTTGTCTTCTCATGACCCTACTTTGGATGTTACAGATTTCTAGGCCCAAAATCTCGTTTGTTTTGGTGCTTAAATTTCTGCTCGATTTTAGCAGCATATCGATAAGCAACACTGAGTGATGAGATGTCCAGAAAATCCATTTCAGTTTGAATGTATCTGTGTAGAGCCCCACGGTATTTCAGAACCAAATGTCGCTTAGAGTCTTTGATACCCAACTTGGTGCACAAGGTATGGAAGGTATTGGTGAACTTCGGAACTACTTGGCCCCTCTCTTGTCGTAGTGTGGTCCATCTTATGTATTGGTCCTCATACTTTCCAATAGGGTAGTACTGTTCCTTTACTGCATCCACAAAAAAATCTCAAGTGGGCTCGGCCCCATATATTCCAGACTCCTCTATGGAACTCTACTCCCAGTAAGTTTCCCACCAATGTTTGACATGGGCGAGAGACTTAAGGAGTGCAAAGGTGATCTTTTCCTTGTCGGACTAATTATGAACAAAGAAATAACCTTCTATCATATTTAACCATTTATCTAGGGAATCTGCATCTATTTGACCTTCAAATACGAGAATATCAAAATTAACCTGTACCTTGAAAGGCGAGGTGCCTCCAAAGTGGTTGCTTGATGAAGATGTGCCTGATGCTATCGGGAGGCATTGAAGGATGTGGGAAAAAATCTCCATCATTTTGTCCCTTTGTCATGTGAGAGCTTGCTCAAGCAACAGACTGATAGGATCGTCTACTCCGTCGTTTTTCTTTTCTTCTGCCATTGAGGGTTTCTTGGGTGTGTGAGAGAGATTGTCCTCAAGAGAGACAAGATCGAGACCCAACTTTCTATACTCGAACCTCGTCGGGGACATGCACTAAAAAATGATCAACAACAACCTGCTTTGATAACACCGATCCAGATTATTTTTGGCACGAAACAAGAGCGGAGATATAACACAGAAATATTCAGAGATATTGCAAGAGAGACAACAATATAATAGAGAAATAGTGGAAATATAACAAGAGTCACAGATATAAAGTAATACACGATTTCTATTAATGAAATAAATGTACAGAGGCTATAAAAGTACAAAGTGAAAGACTCGCTAGAATGGTGGTAGCTTATCTCTGAGAAGAGATGTGGTGGCTACTCTCATTCTCAAGAGGATGATTACAATGAGGCTCTGAAGGCATTTTTACAATAAGCAGGAATGCAAAAAACCCTAGACATCCAAAAACCTAACCCTAGGAAATGAAGTGCCAAAAGTCATTTGGGCCCCGTTTGGGTAAGTGAGTACATTAACTTCTCGGGGTCGTAACTTTTGCATACGATCTCCATTTTAGGAGTGTGATAGCTCGTTGGAAAGGTATCATCTAGGAGATTCATTTTGTGGGCTCAATCATGCCTTAAAATATCATTGAGAACCTTGATCTAATAAAACCTTCATTTGGACCCTCAAAATGACCCTGGAAGTTAAAACCTGCTAAAAATAGTAAATTGTCAAAATTGTCAGAAAACTATTTTGAGCCATTTGGAAAAGGTGGGTGGCCATCGATATCCACCTGGATCAGTCCTCCATCCTTAGTAACCAATGGTCTCCATTGTGTTGAGTTCCCGGGGGAGAGGGGAAAGCAATTGTTGAATCTGAATCTTGGTTATCTGCTTGCCTTGCTGGAGAAGTGGCGTTGCTTAGCTTGTGGAAGGCTATCACGCACCTTTGGATGGAAGGTTTGGACATTTTTAACCAATCTGGCTCATTTAGATGACTGTGTGCAGAAGGAATCTTTATGCTTTGTTTCAACCTTGTCGACCTGCTTCTGTTGGAGAGAAGGTGCTTGGGCCAAAGATGTGGTGGTTGCAGTATCCTTTTGTTCACCTTTTGAATAGATTGTGAAGAAGATGAATTTTGTAGTATGAGATACTACATTGCAGTAGTGTTTAGGTGGGGCAATAGTCAAAACTACCTCTGCTATTCTGTAGAGATGACCCCCCAAAGTAACAATGACACTACAAGGTCAAGACTCATAAACAGCATGGTGTCTCCACATATATGGTTGGCCCAGGAGAACATCACATAATACCTCATCCTTGAGGGGATAGATGTCGTATGACAATCAACACTGCTGGCTGACACAAAGATCTCATCCTTGGTCAAGCCACCCAATGATGTATGGCTTCAGGTGTGGTGTTGTTGACAATCCCAACTATTTGATGACCTCTGCTGAGATGAGGTTCTTCTGGCTTCCGCTATCAACAATAAAATGCAATGGGGTCCCTTCACCCACATATGTGAATGAAAAAGGCGCTCCCCCTCTTCTGGATCTGTTGGTTCTTCTGGTTGAATTGTCACGGTTGCAACAATAGCAGTGGGGTCTGCATCGATGATCTGTCTTTTACTAGTATTTTCAAAATCAGATTATGAATCAGGGTTTGGCTCATTTTCTTTGATCTCGGCCACCAATGACTATTTTGAGTGACCTTCATCAATGTTGTGCCAGGGGATTTTGTGGAAATAACACCATTTTCCGGTGTCCTTCTTTGTCTTCATGTGACCCTTCTTTTCCTATGTCTTAGACTGGTTTTCAGGAAGCTATTTGTTAGGGTCGTATTTATCATACTTTGGATGTTGCAGATTTCCAGGCCCAAAATCTCATTTGTTTTGGTGCTTAAATTTCTGCTCGATTTTAACAACATATCGATAAGAAGCACCGAGTGATGATATGTCTAGAAAATCCATTTTAGTTTGGATGTATCTGTGTAGAGTCCCACGGTATTTCAGAACCAAATGTCGCTCAGAGTCTTTGATACCCAGCTTGGTGCACAAGGTATGGAAGGTATTGGTTAACTTTGGAACTGCTTGGCCCCTCTCTTGCTGCAGTGTGGTCCATCTCATGTATTGGTCCTCATAGTTTCCTATAGGGTATTACTGTCACTTTACCGCATCCACAAAAAAATCCCAAGTGGGCTCAACCCCATATATTCCAAAGTCCTCTGTGAAACTCTTCTCCCAGTAAGTTTCCCACCAATGTTTGACATGGGGGAGAGCCTTAAGGAGTGCGAAGGTGATCGTTTCCTTGTCGAAAAAATTATGAATAGAGAAACGACCTTCTAGCATATTTAACCATTTATCTAGGGCATCTGCATCTATCTGACCTTCAAATACGGGAATATCAAAATTAACCTGTACCTTGAAAGGCGAGGTGCCTCCAAAGTGGTCGCTTGATGAATATGCACCTGATGATATCGGGAGGCGTTGAAGGATGTGGGAAAAATTCTCCATCATTTCGTCCCTTTGTCGTGTGAGAGCTTGCTCAAGCAACAAACTGATAGGATCGTCTGCTCCATAATTTTTCTTTTCTTCCGCCATTGAGGGTTTCTTGGGTGTGAGAGAGTGATTTTCCTCAAGAGAGACAAGATCAAGACCCAACTTACTATACTCGGACCTCGTCGGGGACATGCACTAAAAAACGATCAAGAGCAGCCTGCTCTGATACCACTGATCCAGATTATTTTCGACATGAAATGAGAGCGGAGATATAACACAGAAATATTCAAAAATATTGCAAGAGAGAAAACAATATAACAGAGCTATAGTAGAAATATAACAAGAGTCATAGATATACAGTAATACACGATTTCTATTAATGAAATAAATGTACAGAGACTGTAAAAGTACAAAGTGAAAGACTCGCTAGAATGGTGGTAGCTTATCTCTAAGAAGAGATGTGGTGGCTACTCGCATTAGCAAGAAGATGATTACAATGAGGCTCTGAAGGAATTTTTAGAATAATAAGGAATGCCAAAAACCCTAGACATCCAAAAACCTAACCCTAGGAAATGAAGCGCCAAAAGTCATGTGGGCCCCGTTTGGGTAAGTGAGTACATCAACATCCCGAGGTCGTAACTTTTGCATACGTTCTTCGTTTTAGGCGTGTGATAGCTCGTTGGAAATGTATCATCGAGGAGATTCATTTTGGGGGATAAATAATTCCTTTGAATATCATTGAGAACCTTGATCTTGAAAAACCTTCATTTGGACACTCAAAATGGCCCCGGAAGTTAAAACCTGCTAAAAATAGTAAATTGTCAAAAATGTCAAAAAACTGTTTTGAGCCATTTGGAAAATGTGGGTGGCCACCGATATCCACCCGGATCAATCCTCCCTCCTTAGGAATCAATGGTCTCTATTGCTTTGAGTTCCTGGGGGAGAGGGGAAAGCGATTGCTGAATCTGAATCTTGGTGATTTGCTTGCCTTGATGGAGAAGCGGCGTTGCTTAGCTTGTTGAAGGCTATCACAAACCTTTGGCTAGAAGGTTTGGACCTTTTTAACCAATCTGGCTATTTTAGATAACTGTGTGCAGAAGGAATCTTTGAGCTTTGTTGCAACCTTGTTGACCTACTTCTGTTGGATAGAAGGTGCTTGGGCCGAAGCTGTGGTGGTTGCAGTATCCTTCGGTTCAGCTTTTGAACAGATTGTGAAGAAGATGAATTTTGTAGTATGAGATACTACCTTGCATCAGTGTTTAGGTGGGGCAGTAGTCGAAACTACCTCTAGTATTCTGTAGCGATGGCCCCCCAAAGTAACAATGACACTACGAGGTCAGGACTCATAAACAGCATGGTGTCTCCACATATATGGTTGGCCCAAGCGAACATCACATACATCCAATGGGGAAACATCACATAATACGTCATCCTTGAAGGGATGGATGTTGTATGACAATCAACACTACTGGCTGACATGAAGATCTTGTCCTTGAAAAAGCCACTCAATGCTTTATGGCTGTGGGTGTGGTGCTGTCGACAATCCCAACTCTTTGACGACCTCTGTTGAGATGAGGTTCTTCTGGCTTCCACTATCAACAATAAAATGCAGTGGGGTCCCCTTCACCCACATCTGTGAATGAAAAAGGTGCTCCCCCTCTTCTGGATCTATTAGTTCTTCTGGTTGAATTGCTGCGGTTGTGACAATAGCAGTGGGGTCTGCGTCGATGATCTGTCTTTTACCAGTATTTTCAAAATCAGATTTTGAATCAGGGTTTGGCCCCTTTTCTTTGATCTCATCCACCAATGAATGTTTTGAGTGACATTCATCAGTTTTGTGCCAGTGGCTTTTATGGAAATCGCACCATTTTTCGGTGTCTTTTTTCTTCCCGTGACCCTTATTTTCATGTGTCTTAGACTGGTTTTCAGGAAGCTGTTTGTTAGGGTCGTATTTATCATACTTTGGATGTTGCGGATTTCCAGGCCCAAAATCCCATTTGTTTTGGTGCTTAAATTTCTACTCGATTTTAACAACATATCGATAAGCAGCACTGAATGATAAGATGTCCAGAAAATCCATTTCAGTTTGGATGTATCTGTGTAGATCCCCGCGGTATTTCAAAACCAAATTTCACTCAGAGTATTTGATACCCAGCTTGGTGTGCAAGGTATGGAAGGTATTGGTGAACTCTGGAGCTGCATGTCCCCTCTCTTTCCACAGTGTGGTCCATCTTGTGTATTGGTCCTCATAGTTGCCAATAGGGTAGTAATGTTCCTTTACCGCATCCATAAAAAAATCTCAAGTGGGATCAGCCCCATATATTCTAGACTCCTTTGTGGAACTCTGCTCCCACTATGTTTCCCATGAATGTTTGACATGGGGGAGATCCTTAAGGAGTGCGAAGGCGATATTTTCCTTGTCGGAAAAATTATGAACAGAGAAATAACCTTCTAGCAGATTTAACCATTTATCTAGGGCATCTGCATCTATTTGACCTTCAAATACGGGAATATGAAAATTAACCTGTACCTTGAAAGGCGATGTTCCTCCAAAGTGTTCTCTTGATGAAGATGCACTTGATGCTATAGGGAGGCATTGAAGGATGTGGGAAAAATTCTCCATCATTTTGTCCCTTTGTCGTGTGAGAGCTTGCTCAAGCAACAGACTGATAGGATCGTCTGCTCCGTTGTTTTTCTTTTCTTCCACCATTGAGGGTTTCTTGGGTGTGTGAGAGATATTTTCCTCAAGAGAGACAAGATCGAGACCCAAATTTGTATACTCAGACCTCGTCGGAGACATGCACTAAAAAACGATCAAGAGCAACCTACTCTGATACCACTGATCCAGATTATTTTCGGCACGAAACAAGAGCAGAGATATAACACAAAAATATTCAGAGATATTGCAAGAGAGAAAAAAATATAATAGAGATATAGATAAAATATAACAAGAGTCATAGATATACAGTAATACACAATTTCTATTAATGAAATAAATGTACAGAGACTGTAAAAGTACAAAGTGAAAGACTCACTAGAATGGTGGTAGCTTATCTCTGAGAAGAGATGTGGCGGCTACTCACATTAGCAAGAAGATGATTACAATGAGGATCTGAAGGCATTTTTACAATAAGAAGGAATTCCAAAAACCCTAGACATCCAAAAACCTAACCCTAGGAGATGAAGCGCCAAAAGTCATGTGGGCCCCATTTGCGTAAGTGAGTACGTCAACTTCCCGGGGTCATAACTTTTGCATACGATCTTCGTTTTAGGCGTGTGATAGCTCGTTGGAAAGGTATCATCGATGAGATTAATTTTGGGGGCTCAATAATTCCTTTATATCTTGTTAATTACCTCGATCTCAAAAAACCTTCATTTGGACCCTCAAAATGGCCCCGGAAGTTAAAACCTGCTAAAAATAGTAAATTGTCAAAATTGTGAGAAAACTGTTTTGAGCCATTTGGAAAAGGTGGGTGGCCACCGATATCCACCTAGATCAATCCTCCCTCCTTAGGAATCAGTGGTCTCCATTGCATTGAGTTCCTAGGGGAGAGGGGAAAGCGATTGTTGAATCTGAATCTTGGTGATCTGCTTGCCTTGCTGGAGAAGTGGCCTTGCTTAGCTTGTTGAAGGCTATCACGAACCTTTGGATGGAAGGTTTGGACCTTTTTAACCAATATGGCTATTTTAGATGACTGTGTGTAGAAGGAATCTTTGTGCTTTGTTGCAACCTTGTCGACTGACTTCTGTCGGATAGAAGGTGCTTGGGCCGAAGCTGTGGTGGTTGCAGTGTCCTTCTGTTCACTTTTTGAATAGATTGTGAAGAAGATGAATTTTGTAGTATGAGATACTACCTTGCAACAATGTTTAGGTGGGGCAGTAGTCGGAACTACCTTTGGTATTCTGTAGAGATGACCCCCCAAAGTAACAATGACACTACAAGGTCGAGAATCATAAACAACATGGTGTCTCCACATATATGGGTGGCCCAAGAGAACATCACATGAATCTAATGTGGAAACATCACATAATACCTCATCCTTGAAGAGATGGATGTTGTATGACAATCGACATTGCTAGCTGACACGAAGATCTCGTCCTTGGTGAAGCCACCCAATGCTGTATGGCTGTGGGTGTGGTGTTGTCGACAATCCCAACTGTTTGACGACCTCTGCTAAGATGAGGTTCTTCTGGCTTCTGCTATCAACAATAAAATGTAGCGGGGTCCACTTCACCCACATATGTGAATGAAAAAGGCACTCCCCCTCTTCTGTATCTATTGGTTCTTATGGTTGAATTGTCGCGGTTGCGACAATAGCAGTGGGGTCTACGTCGATGATCTGTCTTTTACCAGTATTTTCATAATCAAATTCTAAATCAGGGTTTGGCTCCTTTTCTTTGATCTCGACCACCAATGACTGTTTTGAGTGACATTCATCAGTGTTGTGCCAGGAGATTTTGTGGAAATCAAACCATTTTTCGGTGTCCTTATTTGTCTTCCCATGACCCTTCTTTTCCTGTGTGTTAGACTGGTTTTCAGGAAGTTGTTTGTTAGGGTCGTATTTATCATACTTTGGATGTTGCAGATTTCCGCCCAAAATCCCATTTGTTTTGGTGCTTAAATTTTTGCTCGATTTTAACAACATATCAATAAGCATCACCGTGTGATGAGATGTCCAGAAAATCCATTTTAGTTTGGATGTATCTGTGTAGAGCCCCGTGGTATTTCAGAACCAAATTTTTCTCAGAGTCTTTGATACCCATCTTGGTGCACGCAAAGTATGGAAGGTATTGGTGAACTCTGGAACTGCTTGGCCCCTCTCTTGCCACAGTGTTCCATCTTGTGTATTGGTCCTCATAGTTGCCAATAGGGTAGTACTGTTTCTTTACCACATCCACAAAAAAATCCCAAGTGGGCTCAGCCCCATATATTCTAGAATCCTCTGTGGAAATCTACTCCCAGTAAGTTTCCCACCAATGTTTGACATGAGGGAGAACCTCAAGGAGTGTGAAGGTGATCTTTTCCTTGTCGGAAAAATTATGAACAGAGAAATAACCTTCTTGCAGATTTAATCATTTATCTAGGGCATTTTCATCTATTTGACCCTCAAATACGGGAATATCAAAATTAACCTGTACCTTGAAAGGTGAGGTTCCTCCAAAGTGATCGCTTGATGAATATGTGCCTGATGCTATCGGGAGGCGTTGAAGGATGTGGGAAACATTCTCCATCATTTCGTCCCTTTGTCGTGTGAGAGCTCGCTCAAGCAACAGATTGATAGAATTGTCTGCTCCATCTTTTTTATTTTCTTCCACCATTGAGGGTTTATTGGGTGTGTGAGAGTGATTTTCCTCAAGAGAGACAAGCTCAAGACCCAACTTTCTATACTCAAACCTCGTCGGGGACATGCACTAAAAAACGATCAAGATCAGCCTGCTTTGATACCACTGATCCGGATTATTTTCGGAACAAAACGAGAGTGGAGATATAACACAGAAATATTCAGAGATATTGCAAGAGAGAGAACAATATAACAAAGATATAACAGAAATATAACAAGAGTCACAGATATACAGTAATACACGATTTCTATTAATGAAATAAATGTACAAAGACTGTAAAAGTTCAAAGTGAAAGACTCGCTACAATGGTGGTAGCTTATCTCTGAGATGAGATGTGGCGGCTACTTGCATTCACAAGAAGATGATTACAATGAGGCTCTGAAGGTCTTTTTATAAAAAGTAGAAATTCCAAAAACCCTATACATCCAAAAACCTAACCCTAGGAGATGAAGCGCCAAAAGTCATGTGGGCCCTGTTTGGGTAAGTGAGTACGTCAACTTCCCGGGGTCGTAACTTTTGCATACGATCTCCGTTTTAGGCATGTGATAGCTCGTTGGAAAGGTATCGTCACGGAGATTCATTTTGGGGGATCAATAATGCTTTTAGATATCATTGAGAACCTCTATATTTAAAAACCTTCATTGGGATGCTCAAAATGGCCCCAGAAGTTAAAACCTGCTAAAAATAGTAAATTGTCAAAATTGTCAGAAAACTGTTTTGAGCCATTTGGAAAAGGTGGGTGGCCATCGATATCTACCTGGATTAGTTGATCCACCCTACTTCACGAGATCATTAATTCGGAACTCCAAGAGTCTGTTGTGATGTATTGTGAATACTTCCAACACCCGAAGTCCCAAGTAAGCGCCTATCGAACTAGCGCTAGGTCACATCTCGTGGTCACATCGGTTGGAGGATAAGAGAAAATGGATAAGGCTTGAAATGGTTACAGATCCAATCGGAGCTCATAATATCTATGAAAATATGAATGTTTCTTAAATCATGTTGGTTTATGAATTATGTGGGAATTTTTAAGGATTGATGGCCTGACAAATTCTGGTTGACTGCACGTTGTGTTTGCAGAGTTCAACGAGTTTCGGGACCAAATCAAGTTTCCACTGAGTGTAGAGAAATGGAAGAGACACAAAATGATTCCAGTTCAGAGAATGAAGCTAAAGGGATGGATTTTCATTTAGGAGTTTAAGGGTCAAACTCCAATGGGCATGGAGAAGAGATAGATAAGGAAGGAAACATGATGAAAATCATTGAAAGATTGCAGAAAGATGCCCAAACTCACCGATCAAATAGTAGAAAGATCAGGAAAGCTAAGGAAAGATCAGGAAAAGGAGGGAGAATTCAACTTAAGGTTGATGAAGAGTTTGGAGAGAATATAAAAGAAGTTGGATAAGGAGAGTGACTCAAGCAAAACAGGGAGTCGGAAAACCCCTGAGATGAAAAAAAGATCAAGAAGTGTTAGCAGGCATCATCATCACTCTGGAAAGTAGTCCAATAATGAGGCACACAGTAGTTCACACCCATCTCCTACTAGAAATCACAAGAGATATGGAGTGTATGAGATGAAGGGAGAAATGAACAATATTAAGCCTCCTACATTGGATGGAGAACACAAGAAGGAGGAAGATGCCGAAACATGGTCGCTTGGCATGAGGAAATATTTCCAACTGCAGAATTATTCCTCTCATGCAGAAGGAAGAATTGCAATGTATCAACTGAAAGGAAAAGAATCCATGTGGTGGGATCATCTTGTGAAGGTGCAACACATTAAAGAGGAATATATTACTTGGAAGGAGTTCAAGAAGTATTTTAAAAAACAATACTTGACTAAAAGGTACTATGACAGAAAAATGAAAGAGTTCTTTGAACTCAAGTTGGGCAGCATGTCCATTGGTGAATATGAGCAAAGGTTTTTATAATTATTGAAGTATGTGCCATTCATCAAAGATGATACTCTCAAAATTCAAAGGTATCTGAGTGGACTACCACCTTCCATTGGGGACAAGATTTAGTATGATGACCCTAAGACCATTGAAGAAACTACAAGGAGAGAAAACTTCTTGTATGAGCAACAATATGAAAGGCCTACTTTTTGGAAGGATTGGGATGACCAAAAGAAGTTTAAGAAAGAGAAGAGGCAGAAGGGAAACAAACCTCCCTTTTTCAGAAACATACCTCAAGGACAGTCAGGTTTTAGAGAGCCCAGGAAGGCTTAAGTTGTGGGCAATTTCTAAGGCAGACACCTATGGAATGTTGGGGTTGTAAACAAAATCATAGGTACAGAGACTGCCCCCACATAAATGTCAAAGTGAGAACTGTCCACAATGTTCAACATGGTGAAATAATGGAGGACATGGGCATAAAGGTACCAATGATCTATGCAACCTTGGAAAACAAGCAAGATGAATTTCAATCATACATTATTGAAGTGGAAGGTATGATCAACAACCATGCCTTTACTATTTTAATTGATTCATGGGATAGCCATGCCTTTAAGTTCTTATGATTGTCTAATTGGGATGGACTATTTGGACCAGACCATGGCATCCTAGACTATTGTAACAAGTCATTCGCTTACCGATATGAGGAGGGGAAATGGAGGACAATCCAAGGAATTCCCAGAGATGTTGCTATCAGAGAAATCTCAACAATGCAACTGAAGAAGTGCTACAGGAAAGGTTGTTAATTATTTGCAGCCCATGTGGAGGAAGCATCTAAGGATGAGGTCTCAAATATTGAAGATCAGGCAATATTAAAATAATTCAAAGATGTATTCCATGAGGTACCATGATTACCCCTGAAGAGAGATAATGACTTATCTGTAAACTTGATTCCTAGAGTAGCTCCAGTGTCGAAATATCCTTATAGAATGAGTACACCAGAGCTGAAAGAACTACAATTACAGCTTGAAGAGCTTCTAAAGAAGGGGTACATACACCCAAGTGTGTCGACTTGGGGTGCCCTGGTCCTGTTTGTGAAGAAAAAGGATGGAACACTGAGATTGTGCATCGATTTCAGGAATTTGAACAAAGTAACTGTAAAGAACAAGTATACTTTGCCAAGGATTGATGATCTCTTTGATTAGTTGAAGGATGCTAAAATATTTTTGAAAACAGATCTGAGATTGAGCTATCACCAGGTAAGAATAAAGGATGAATACATCAGAAAGACCACCTTCAGAACAATGTATGGTCACCATGCATTCACAGTGGTGCCATTTGGGTTGTCAAATGCACCCATTGTCTTTATGTGCCTAATGAATGGTGTGTTCAGGGATTATCTAGACAAGTTTGTCATAGTCTTTTTGGATGACATATTGGTGTATTCCAAGTTGGAGGAAGAGCAAGAAAAACTTCTGAGGATGGTGTTGCAGGTGATAAGGGAGCACCATTTGTATGCCAAGTTCAGAAAATTATCGTTTTATCAAAAGAAGATCCATTACTTAGGGCATATCATCTCAAAGGATGTGATAGTCGTGGATCCTGAGAATATTGAGGCCATCAGAGAATGGTCAATGCCAAAGAATGTGAAATAAGTCATATCCTTTATGGGTATAGCTGGTTATTATAGAATTTTCATTGTAGGGTTCTCAATGATAGCTTACCCTATCACTTCCTTGTAGAGGAAGGAGAAAAAATTTCAATGGACAGAGGAATGTGAGAAAATCTTCCAGTGATTGAAGCAGCTATTAACCAGTGCTCCAATCTTGAGGATTGCAGATCTGAATGTGGATTTCATGGTTTATGTTCGACAACACAGGTATTCCAATAGAGGATGAACACCTTCAGTAACCACTCACATAACAATATCAAATATCAACACACCGATGTTTTCACGTGGTAAAACCCCTATGGGGAAACATCCATGACCCCAACCAATGCAGCCAGTTGGAGAAGTTTATTAATGCAAAGAAAAATATTACAAAGAGATTTTACATGAGAGTTTCTCACAATCGATCATCGAAAAATGACCCTCCATTCTCTTTAAATAGAGATCATGGACCAATCGGGTGTTATGCGATAGATCAATGACCATTAAGATCGAGGAGAGTATGAACCATCAGATCACTCTATGTTTGGAACATATCGTGACTGTCAGATTTCTTAACTAAAAATGCATACTAAAGAAACACACTAAGAAACACACTTTTACCTAATGACATATTAGACCAAGTATATCTTAACTAATTCCTAAGTGTCTAAATATCCTAACATCCCCCCTTAAGAACAACTTGGGATAGGATTGAAGGATTTACAATAGTGAAATAATAGGATAAGGAAGGAGGCATTAGAGCCTATCCCCCCTTAATGACAACTTCCTGAACTCCTAACATAGATCAAAGTTTGGAAAAATTCGCTTCTGTAAGAGACTTTGTGAAAATGTCTACAACTTGATGTTCTGTAGGGAAAAAGAGCACTTCAATAACTTGATCATGAATTAGCTTTCTGATGAAGTGCATGTGTAGCTCGATGTGTTTTCTATGCTGATTTTGAACTGGGTCTTTGGTGAGCTTGATGGAACTTTGATTATCACACTAAAGGCTGGTCAGATGCTAATGATGGAATCCAAACTCTGAAAGGATCTTTCGAGGCCACAGTCCTAACTTGCATTTACCACTGCTCAGTACTCTGCTTCTGTTGAAGAAAGTGAAATAGCCTTTTGTTTCTTACATGCCCAAGTGACAGGTCTCTAACCAAGGATAAAAACATAACCTGCAGTAGACTTCCGATCATCAGGTTCTCCGACCCAATCTGAATCAGTGAAACCAACCAATAAAGGATTCCCCCCTGATCTGTAATGTATCCCAAACTGAACTATACCACGAACATAGAAAAGTATCATTTTAGCTTCTTTCCAATGGATTTCATGGGGTGTTTGTATATACCAGGCAACAAGGCCAACAATAAAGGAAAGATCAGGATGGGTATGAGTCAAGTATAAGAGGCTACCAACTAACTGGTGGCACATGGTCGCATAAACTTCAGGAGAAGTAGAGGTGACAATAAGATTGACTCCAGAATGGAAGGGAGAAGGGGTTGGTTTACAATCGTCCATGTGAAAGTGACAAAGAAGGTCAAAAGAATACTTGGACTGGGAAAGAAAAATTCCTTCATTGGTTTGCAAAACTTGGAGGCCAAGGAAATAGTGAAAAAATCATATGTCTGTCATTTCAAATTTCTTCTTAAGGCTGGTTTTCACATGGTTTAAAAGTTTTGAGTCACTACCAGTAAGGATAAGGTCATCAATATAAAGGACAAGGATTATGAGATGGCTTCCTACTTTCTTGGTATAGACATTAGGATCAAAATGGCATCTAGATAATCTAGTGGCAATAAGAAAGGTGTCCATTTTGGCATACCAAGCTCGGGGAGCTTGCTTGATACCATAAAGAGATTTCTTAAGGCGACAAACAAGGCTAGATTTATTTTGGACATAGCTAGGAGGTTGTTCCATGTATATTTCTTCCTGCAAATCTCCATGCAAGAAGGCATATTTAACATCCATGTGATGGACCTCCCATTTATGTGAGGCAGCAAGGGAAATAACAAGGAGGATGGAATTCATTTTGGCTATAGGGGAGAAGGTTTCATGATAGTCAATTCCTTCAACTTGGGAAAATCCTTTGGCAACTAAACGATTCTTGTGTCTTTCAACACTTCCATCTGATGCATATTAGTTTTGTAGACCCATTTACATCTGACAAGTTTTCTTCCTTTTGGAAGAGGTACAAGATCCCAAGTATCGTTTTCCATTAAAGAACCATACTCTTCATTCATTGTTGTATCCCAATCTGGATGACCTGAAGCTTCTGCAAATGTCTCTGGATCATGAGTTTCTGAAACTTGAGCCAAAAGAGAAGAGGCTCGCTAGAACTGTGAACGTGTCCGACATTGATATGAAGGATCACCAACAATAT
>SNQJ01S0059789.1:64967-94972 GCA_010110895.2 Picea sitchensis | reverse complement strand
ATTAATTAATTTAACCTATCCTAACTATACTAACATTACTTATTTAATCTAATTAACTTTATTGTTATTTTTGTTCATCCTAAGTCTCATTATTCATGGATGGGTGACAAGCGAGAGGTAGTCAATGGGGAAACAAGACAAGGGAGTGAGGGCGCAACGTGGATGAAGGATGTAGCAGGGTGATGGGGGATCAAGTGAAAAGAATGGAGGGAAGAAACGAGATCAACCGAGCCAGACTTCGTCATCACGAGAGAAACGCCAAATCAATAGTCGAAGAATCGAGTTGCCTATAATTATAGAACCCCAACAAGCCCGTTGGAAAGGTATCATCAAGGAGATTCATTTTTGGGGATCAATAATGCCTTCAGATATCATTGAGGATCTCGATACCAAAAAAGCTTCATTTAGGCCCTCAAAATGGCTCCAAAAGTTAAAACTACTAAAAATAGTAAATTGCCAAAAATGTCATAAAATTGTTTTGAGCCAGCTAGAAAAGGTGGGTGGCCATCGATATCCATATGGATCATGAATCCCAGAACTACAAAGTAAATTTGGACCATCCATTGTTCAGGGGCACGTGGAGGCATACCATCCACTTCGACGATCTTCCCTCCGGTATATTTTCACTCTTAAACATTTGAAACTCCCAAAGACCAAAGTACGAAGGATGTGGAAACCATCATTTGAGACACATGGTGCTCTCATTGGTCATGGTATGTGGTTATATCATCGGTCATAACATTTGGTGCACTCATCAGTCAAGACACATGGCACTCATTCCGGGTCATTTTGGTTGTGTCATTTTCCCATTTCCACTTGACATGTGTCACCCCTCTTTTCATGACATGTCAACAGCCGTGAAATCAAATGACACTAGGCCACCATGTCACTCTGAACTTTTATCTCCAGGAGTTTCCCACACTTAACATGCATAAAGTCTCGAAGTTCCAGAACACAGACTCTCGAAGTAAGCACAAACCGTTGATCTCAAGTCAAGAAGAACCATCGATCCTTCCAGCGGATAGTACCATCTGGATCACAGATCGTAAGAAGATCAATGAACATACTTCATTGCGGGGACGCAAACTGCTCGAATGTTAATTTTCTAGAGCAGTCCCACAATTTGAACTACGATATTATTGGAAGGGTACGTCGCAGCTTGTGGGGGATTGTGGGCCCAAAGGTGGTGTGGACCCAAACCACCCTCAATGACTTCCACAATCACGTGCTTATCCCAATCACTACTCTCTCTCCTCTCACCACCTGACACTTGTCTTCCACTCGCCTCTATCGTATTCACATCTCCTCTCACCTCTCAACATCTGTCTTCACATGTCATATACCCTCTCGTCCACTCATCCCATCTCTTGATTGGGTCATCACCTCAACATCTCCCTTCATGAATGATGTTCCATCAACCATTCTAGTGAAGCTATCTAGTAGGTACACATGGCAGTTGATGGGGTCGATGCAGAATTCTCTTAGCTTCTGAAAGCTTATACATAGAGGGAGAGTTAAGTCTCAGTCACAAGTTGGAGTAGATTAGTTCCAGAACACTTCAATGGGCTCTACTCACATAGTTGGTTATCTCCAGTAGCCTCCACCAACTCACAAAAATGTCATCTCTTGACAACAGATCTCTTCTCTATCACTCCGAGGCCCATTTTCGACCATTGAGTTCATTCATCATGCATCAGTTCTGTCTCAGAGACAGTATTAGTTTTATTTTGAGCAAGTCCAACATTTTCCTAGATTAGATGCAAGAGTGGCCTTCTTTGTGAGATAAGAACCACTCTTGCCGATTAAATTTAATATCTTAGTGCAGTTAATAATTTGTTTAACAAACAGTCCCCTAAGGACAGGAGCCTATGAAACTCTTTTAAATAGTCATTTTTGGGATATTGTAAGGTTCAGATTTTTGAGGAAAGAATAGCATTACAAGAGACTAGTTGGACCCATTTATGCATGTATTAAAGCTCTCTACCTGGTGAACATATTCTTGATTACAGTGTTTCATTCAACTCATCATGTGTTTTTATTCTTATCTTGAATACAATTTTTTATTTGTGCAACGTACATTTCATTTCTTTTCAGCTATTGTATGACTTATTTTTACTGATATGCAACCTGTCAGACAACTAATTATTTGGTGAAGATTTGTTTTCTGCAACCTGTGGGAGTTATTGTGTTTTGATACATGTTTAATGTCTTGAAATGATATTTTAAGTATTGAACTTATTACAACAGATTATTCATTGAGTAGTTTGTTGTTTCTCTCTGTTTTCTATTATTTCACTGGTCTATCATTAGTGTTCCATCAACCAAGGAGGGCCCTTATCCATATCGTTCTACCAACCCAACCTTTCCTTTGTCTTGATATAATAACCCTTTGACCAACCAACAAAAATTTAAAGAAATAATCATTCTAAACTAATAGGTGGCCTAGCTTTTCCCTTTAGCAGTCAGGTACAGACCTTAGGACCAACATCCCCCATCACTTTTTATACCCTACCTCTCTATCACCCACTCTATCTCCCTTTCTCACTTTACCTCTCACTCTCTCTCTATACCCCCCCTATGTATCCCACTCCCTCACTATCACACAATCTCTCAATATTCCTTTCTCACTCTCACACACTCTCTTTGTCTTCCTCTCTCACTCTCACTCTCTCTCTTTGTATTACTCTCTCACACTCTCACACACTCTCTTTGTATTCCTCTCTCACACGGTGAAAAACTCTATTTGTATCTCCCTCTCACGCTCTCACGCATTCTCTCTCTAGCCCCCCCTCTCTCTCCTACATATACCCCTCTCCCCCCCTTACTTTTTATCGCCATCCCTCTCTATCGCCCACTCTGTCCTCATCTCTCTCTTTACCTATCAATATCTCTCTCTACCCCCCCTCTATGTTTCCTTCTCCCTCACTCTCACACACACTCTATGTCTTCCTCTCTCCCCCTCTCACACTCTCTGTCTTCCTCTCTCTCTACCTCTCACACTCATACACACTCTCTATACCCCCCCTCTATGTATTCCTCTCTCTCCCTCTCATACCCTCACACACTATAGAAAGCTTGTCACATCGCAAGGAAATAAATGGCCTTGACTTAGACATGTAAAGACCTATACCTAGACCTAGACCTAGACATAGCATGACTTATACATGGAAAGGAATGGAAATACATAGACCTATACCATAAACCATGACCTAGACCATCGACCATGACCATGACCTAGACCATGACATATACCTAGAGCTAGAGGTAGACCATGACCTATACCATGACATAGACCTAGAGATAGACCTAGACCATGAACTAGACCTATACCATGACCATGAACATGAACATAAACTATACCTAGACCATGACCTATAGCTTGACCTAGACCATGACCTAAAGCTTGACCTATACCATTACCTAGACCCCCCTAGCTCCATCTAAGCTAGGAATAACCTATACTCGACTCTTAACCCCTTAAAAACTTCATCCCTAAGTGCACTATGCATATACCTCTTGTTGAAGGCCCCATAACCCTTGCACCTCCATCTTGGTGCTCTAACCATTGATCTATGCTTCAAAACACTTTCAATCTTAAGCCCTTAGGTCATAGTTGTCCTGAAATCCATATACATATTTATTCATAAATTTGTTTGGTCTATAATAAATGTTATATCCATTGCATTAAGATCATTCACATGATCTTGTGACCTAAAATCCTTGAGGTTGAGTGTGTTTGACACTCATCCCTTCCCAATAGGAACATGCAAAACCAAAATTCTGGGGATCCTCCAACAAACACTTTTCCAAGCAATGAAACAAAAATGGATGGGCCCCACTAGCTGAGGCCCTATGCATTGAATCCAATGCAACTAACAGTTCATCCATTCAAGGCCTAGTTAGAGTTTTATCATGATTTGCAAGTCACCTCCTCAATCTATTCATGGATATGTTGGCAGTTTGGTCAGGGGGCATAAAATCCCAATTGAAAAGAATAACAAATTCTTGAAAGATATTTCACATATGTTTGGCCAAGTCCTATGTGATTTTTCTACCCACAATCACCCAACACAGGGCTCATGAAAATCAACCTCTTCTTCATAAATTTCACCATGCCTCATTGAGAAAAACCCTAGTTCTGAAGATCCTCCAACAAATTATTTTCCAAGAAAAAAAATGACAAAAGAGGGCCCCCACTGGCTGAAACCCAGTGCCTCAAATCCAATACAACCAACGATTCATCCATCCGAGGCTCGATTAGATTTTTATCGCAATTTACAACTCGACTCCTCAATCCATTCAGGGACATGTTGGTAGTTTTATCCGAGAACATAAAATAAAAAATGAGCGGCATAACATAGTTCCATAAGCTCCCACATGTTTGTGTGGCCAAGGCTGACATGACCATGCTACCCACAATTTCCTGGTAGAGTGTTCTTGAAAATCAACCTCATGGTAAAAAATTTCACTGTGGCTCATTGAGAAAAACCCTAATTCTGAAGATCCTCCAATAAACATTTTTCTAGGAAATAGAATGGCAATGGAGGGGCCCCACTATTTGAAACCCACTGCCCCAAATCCAATGCAACCAATGGTTCATCCATCCAATGCATGATTAGAGTTTTATTTCAAGTTGAAGCTTGCCTCCACGAGTCATTGAGGGACATGCTGGCAGTTTGGTCTGGGGGCATAAAATCCAAATCGAGTGGCATAACAAAGTTTTGTAAGCTCCCACACATTTGTTTGGCCAAGGCCCATGCAACCACACTACCCACAATCTTCTGGTATAATGTTCTTGAAAATTGACCTCTTGTTTAGAAATTTCACTATGTTGCACTGAGAAAAACCCTAGTTCCAGAGATACTCCAAAAATATATTTTTCAAGAAACAAAATAATAGTGGAGGGGTTCCATTAGCTGAAACATGGTGTCCTGAATCCAATGAAATTGTCAGTTTCTTCATCCAAGGCCTGGTTAGAATTTTATCACGATTTGCAACTCACTTCCTCAAGTCATTTAGGGATGTGTTTGTAATTTGGTATGAGGGCATAAAATCAAAACCCAACGTCATAACAAAGTTTCATAAGATACCAAAAATATTTTTGGTCAAGGCCCATGCAACCACACTACCCACAATTTCCTAACATAATGGTCTTGAAAATTGACCTCTTGTTCATAAATTGCATTGTTCCTCACTGGGAAAAACCCTAGTTCTAGAGACCCTCCTATTAGCGCTACCATTTTGCTTTAAATTAGAGTCAGTTTTCATTCAATTTATGGTCCATGTGTCCAAACATGTGAAGTCAGGTACGTAACAGTGAAGGGGTCGAAGTCAGAAAGTGGTTGGTTGGCCCTTGGAAGCAGGAAAGGATGTCAGAGTCGAAAGATGCGTAAATGGTATGGGTATGTCATTCCCAGAGAGTCGGGTCCTATTAAAGTTAGTCTCTACATGCCCCAGGTTGAGTCAAATAGTTAATGGAAGTCACGTTCGGCAAGTGAACAAACTATTATCAGCTCATTATGAAGGTCGAGGGAATGAAAAATCGCGGTGTTCATATCATGTATGTCCTTTGGCCTTTATTGCATGTACCTTACACTCAGGGATGTGCCATGGAAAATATGGGATTCAATTCGAAACATCTAGTCGCCATGAATTCATTGTTCCTTGGCATGATTCCTCCTTCTTCCTGATCTGTTATAAATCCCATAGGTTCTGCACCCATGTTATTCAAAAAATCAGATTCAGGCTATGTCTGTAATTTTTCTAGTGGGCCCAGGTCGATCGAATTACCCATCTTGGGAATTCATCGAATCCACTGTGCACAAGATAAATAATGATCATGCCATGGTGAACTCTCAAAGAACAAATAAGGTCACACAAAGTGGGAGAATCGCCAAACCTAAACCCCAAATTGATTGGGATTCGTTCTCACTCAAAACAGGCATCCACAAGGATAAAAGGGGGGTTTTCCATTTACCCGCGGGAACAATGACATCACACCGTGTGGAACCTAGAGTGGAAGGAACTGTGCAAGAAGGAAGGAAATTAGAAGCCCTGTCTCCCCAGTAGTATATACCTTGGAGAATGGGTAGGCCTAGGAAGAATAAGGAAGCTGGGGAAACCCGAATCCCAGGAGAACCGCGCGCATGATCGTTTGCTGAAAATTTACTTATGCACGTTGTCCACCTAGAACCTTCGGAAGGTACAAACTGAGAAAGTGGGAGAAGAACAAGGAGGATTGATTCCATGGGTACAAATGATCAAGTAACATCTCAACATATGAAGCAGGTGAAGCTAGCCATCGCCAAACTATACCAAGAAAACAGGGAGCTGAGACAACAACTAGCGATAAAGACCATTGAGGCGTCAACAACATAAGGTCACAAAGGGAATGTAACATGGCTCAAAATACAACTTAGGGAGGAACATGATACAATCATATAGTTGTGTGAAGCACAACGATTTTCGGAAGAGAGGCATGCAAAACACTCCAAAGAATGTGAAACGGTCGAGGAGATAGCCCGTGCAATTCTCGCCAGAAAGCAGAAGAAACAGGATTAGTTGAAGTTCGTCCTATACCCGCAAACAAAAAGAAAATCTTGACATTTTGAAGGAGACATATCCCTAAGAAAAAATTTCCATTTATGATAACAGCCATGACAATCAACAACCACTTGTTGCGCACATTGTTCCCCAACAAATGAGCGCGTGGCATAAATCAAATCCATTACAGCAAAACGCGGGGCTCTGACCAACACATGTCTGTATGGAAATTCAATCGAAGGAAATAATTTACATATCGCTCTATCATGATGATTCCAGACCGATAAACGGATCCCCATGGTGGATTACAAACAGTGATAATGTAGCTAGATGTAGTTGTTGTCTATTTTTGGAAAATCGTCATGCAAAGAGTCTTTTAACGCAAAACAACCAGTTTCCTAGTTTTTAGAGATAATAGTTAGGAAAGAAGGGTAGCCCAAGTGGTGCCCTCACATATCTGTTTGATATTTTTGATGTAATCCAGGTTGGTTGGAAAAATTAGTATAGACAGTAGCTATTGTACGAAAATTGTGTTCGATCGGAATTTAATGCAAAAGTCGTGTATCTTTGATGAAAAGATTCTAATTGTAGCAGTTGGATGTATTGTTTTCTCCTCTTTGCGTATGTACCTCCTGTTTTATTTATTCATATATTTTCTTTTTAAATTAGAATGAAATTTCGAACCTGTGGATTCGTTGCGCAATGCCCCTTGTTCACGCCATTTAGACAAAACGATTTTCTTCTAAAGTTAACTCTGAATTCATCCACATCGGTGCTCCTAGTTACTTCCTCTGTTATCCACTCACCACACATTCCTATTTTACACTAAATACTGTTACTCGATTAGCCTTTATCCTCTCAAGTTCATTCACAGAGTAATTTGTTCCCATCGCTTTTTTCAAACGACTCCATAACCCAAAGTCACACTCTCTTGTGCCAATATAACTAGAACCCATTATTTTAAATGTGTTAAATCTAGCCATAGTTTTAAAGACATATCCTGCATCGAGACAGAGTCTCCCAAGAGAGCCCTCTCTAGGTCTGAAAGGCTAGTTTCAGGTCTGAAAGTTGGTCGAAAAAGTTACCTCTGTCATTTGTTTATCAACCGAACAGATTTATAGAGTGTTAACATTTTGGTGTCATTGTCAGGGATGAAATTGAATAGATTTTCCCTGGGAGAATGACTAACATTTTAGTTTGACTGTTGAGGGTAATAGAGGGAAAAACATTTGTACTAGCAACTCCATTAAAAAATACCTTTACCCTTAGCGACTCCATTCAAAAATATGAGTGCACCAAGTAACACAGATCAGGAAACCTGGCTCCAAAAATGATCTATACCAGAGAAAATCATGACCCAAACCCTACAGATCCTATGTATGAACCCAAGAAAATTATGCACAAGACCAGAGAGAAAGCGTCGGACCCATTCTATTACCTGGACAAAATATTTTCCTTACCTAAAGACGATGCACAATGCATTGACGACCTAGAGATTGATAAGTTATTCGAGCAAACCTTGTCCAGGTCTAAGTCGGAAACTAGCTTGGATGAGATATTTTTCAATGAGAAGAGATTCCAAGACCTGATATCCAATAATATTCCTCAGATCCCAAGCCCTCATAGAGCCATGCTCGCCATATTTTCCCCCCTCATTCTTCCCGCCCAACTTCATGATTTTATCACGATTTGCAAGTTGCCTCCTCAATCTATTCATGGATATGTTGGTAGTTTGGTCAGGGGGCATAAAATCCCAACTGAGAAGAATAAAAAATTCTTGTAAGATCTTGGACATATGTTTGGACAAGTCCTATGTGATTTTTCTACCCACAATCACCCAACACAGGGTTCTTGAAAGTCGACCTCTTGTTCATAAATTTCACCATGCCTCATTGAGAAAAACCCTAGTTCTGAAGATCCTCCAACAAATTATTTTCCAAGAAAAAAAATGAAAAAAGAGGGGCCCCGTTGGCTGAAACCTAGTGCCTCAAATACAATACTACCAACGATTCATCCATTCGAGGCTCGATTATATTTTTATCGCAATTTACAACTCGACTCCTCAATCCATTTAGGGACATGTTGGTAGTTTTATCCGAGGACATAAAATAAAAAATGAGCAGCATAACATAGTTCCATAAGCTCCCACATGTTTGTGTGGCCAAGGCTCACATGAACATTCTACCCACAATTTACTGGTAGAGTGTTCTTGAAAATCAACCTCTTGGTAAAAAATTTCACTGTGGCTCATTGAGAAAAACCCTAATTCTGAAGATCCTCCAATAAACACTTTTCTAGGAAATAGAATGGCAGTGGAGGGTCCCCACTATTTGAAACCCACTGCCCCAAATCCAATGCAACCGATGGTTCATCCATCCAATGCCTGATTAGACTTTTATTGCAATTTGAATCTTGCCTCCTCGAGTCATTGAGGGACATGCTGGTAGTTTGGTCCGGAGGCATAAAATCCAAATCGAGTGGAATAACAAAGTTTTGTAAGCTCCCACACATCTGTTTGGCCAAGGCCCATGCAACCACACTACCCACAATCTCCTGGTATACTATTCTTGAAAATTGACCTCTTGTTTAGAAATTTCACTATGTTTCACTGAGAAAAAACCTAGTTCCAGAGATACTCCAAAAATATATTTTTCAAGAAACAAAATGATAGTGGAGGGGTTCCACTAGCTGAAACATGGTGCCCTGAATCCAATGAAATTGTTGGTTTCTTCATCCAAGGCATGGTTAGAATTTTATCACGATCTGCAGCTCACTTCCTCAGGTCATTTAGGGACGTGTTTGCAATTTGGTATGAGGGCATAAAATCAAAACCCAACGTCATAACAAAGTTTCATAAGATACCAAAAATATTTTTGGCCAAGGCCCATGAAAACACACTACCCACATTTTCCTAACATAATGGTCTTGAAAATTAACCTCTTGTTCATAAATTTCATTGTGCCTCACTAGGCAAAACCCTAGTTCTAGAGACCCTCCTGTTAGCGCTACCATTTTTCTTTAAATTAGAGTCAGTTTTCAGTCAAGTTATGGTCCATGTGTCCAAACATGTGAAGTCAGGTACGTAACAATGAAGGGGTCGAAGTAAGAAAGTGGTTGGTTTGCCCTTGGAAGCAGGAAAGGATGTCATAGTCGAAACATGCGTAAATGGTATGGGTATGTCATTCCTAGAGAGTCGGGTCCTATTAAAGTTAGTCTCTACATTCCCCAGGTTGAGTCAAATAGTTAATGGAAGTCGCGTCCACAAGTGCACAAACTATTATCAGCTCATTATGAAGGTTGAGGGAATGAAAA
Organism: Picea sitchensis; assembly: GCA_010110895.2. Lineage (NCBI taxonomy): Eukaryota > Viridiplantae > Streptophyta > Pinopsida > Pinales > Pinaceae > Picea > Picea sitchensis. The sequence continues at coordinate 85,117 of SNQJ01S0059789.1, read as the reverse complement.
GTCACAGTGTTCGTATCATGTACGTCCTTTGGCCTTTATCGCATGTACCTTACACTCGGGGATGTGCCATGGAAAATATGGGATTCGATTCGAAACATCTAGTTGCCATGAATTCATTGTTCCTTGGCATGATTCCTCCTTCTTCCTGATTTGTTATAAATACCAGAGGTTCTGCACCCATGTTATTCGCAAAATCAGATTCAGGCTATGTCTGTAATTTTTCTAGTGGGCCCAGGTCGATCGAATTACCCATCTTGGGAATTCATCAAATCCACTGTGCACAAGATAAATACTTATCACGCCATGGTGAACTCTCAAAGCACAAAGAAGGGCATGCAAAGTGGGAGAACCACCAAACCTAAACCCCAAAGTGGTTTAGGATTCATTCTCACTCAAAACAGGCATCCACAAGGATAAAAGGGGGATTTTCCCTTTACCCGCGGGGACAACGACATCACACCGTGTGGAACCTAGAGTGGAAGGAACTGTGCAAGAAGGAAGGAAAGTAGAAGCCTTGTATCCCCAGTATTATATACCTTGGAGAATGGGCAGTCCAAGGAAGAATAAGGAAGCTAGGTAAACCCGAATCCCAGGAGAACTGCGCGCATGATCGTTTGCTGAAAATTTACTTATGCACACTGTCCACCTAGAACCTTCAAAAGGTACAAAATGAGAAAGTGGGAGAAGAACAAGGAGGATGGATTCCATGGGTACAAATGATCAAGGAACATCTCAACATCTGAAGCAGGTGAAGCTAGGCATCACCAAACTATACCAAGAAAACAGGGAGCTGAGACAACAACGAGCAATAAAAACCATTGAGGCATCAACAACATAAGGTCGCAAAGGGAACGTAACAAGGCTCAAAATAAAACTTAGGGAGGCACAGGATACGATCATATAGTTGTGTGAAGCACAATGATTTTCGGAAGAGAGGCATGCAAAACACTCCAAAGAATGTGAAACGGTCGAGGAGATAGCCCGCGCAGTTCTCGCCAGAAAGAAGAAGAAACAAGATTAGCTGAAGTTCATCCTATACCTGCAAACAAAAAGAAAATCTTGACATTTTGAAGGAGACATCGCCCTAAGAAAAAATTTCCATTTATTATAACGGCCATGACAATCAATAGCCACTTGTTTTGCACATTTTTCCCCAGCAAATGAGCACGCGACATAAATCAAATCCGTTACAGTAGAACGCGGGGCTCTAACAAACACTTGTCAGTTTGGAAATTCGATCGAAGGAAAGAATTGACACATCACTCTATCATGATGATTCCAGACCAATAACCGGATCCCCATGGTGAATTAAAAATAGTGATAATGTATCCAGATGTAGTTGTTGTCTATTTTTGGAAAATCGTCATGCGAAGAGTCTTTAACGCAAAACAGCTAGTTTCCTAGTTTTTAGAGATAATAGTTAGGAAAGAAGGGTAGCCCAAGTGGTGCCCTCACATATATGTTTGATATTTTTGATGTAATCTAGGTTGGTTGGAAAAATTATTATAGACAGTAGCTATTGTACGAAAATTGTGTTCGATCGGAATTTAATGCAAAAGTCATGTATCTTTGATGAAAAGATTCTAATTGTAGCAGTTGGATGTATTGTTTTCTCCTCTTTGCGTACGTACCTCCTATTTTATTTAGTCATATATTTTCTTTTTAAATTAGAATGACATTTTGAACTTGTGGATTCATTGCGCAACGCCCCTTGTTCACGCCATTTAGACAAAACAGTTTTCTTCTAAAGTTAACTCTGAATTCATCCACATCGGTGCTCCTAGTTATTTCCTGTGTTATCCACTCACCACACATACCTATTTTACATTCAATACGGTTACTCGATTATCCTTTATCCTCTCAAGTTCAGTCACAGAGTAATTTATTCCCATCTCTTTTTTCAAACGACTCCATAACCCAAAGTCACACTCTCTTGTGCCAATATAACCAGAACCCATTATTTTAAATGTGTTAAATCTAGCCACAGTTTTAAAGCCATATCCTGCATCGAGACAGAGTCTCCCGAGAGATCCCTCTCTAGGTCTGAAAGGATAGTTTCGGGTCTGAAAGTTGGTTGAAAAAGTTACCTATGTCGTTTGTTTATCAGCCAAACAGATTTACAGAGTGCTAACATTTTGGTGTCATTGTCAGGGATGAAATTGAATAGATTTCCCCTGGGAGAATGACTAACGTTCTAGTTTGACTGCTGAGGGTAATAGAGGGAAAACAATTCATACTAGAAACTCCATTAAAAAATAACTTTACCCTTAGCGACTCCATTCAAAAATACGAGTGCTCCAAGTAACACAGATCAGAAAACCTGGCTCCAAAAATGATCTATACCAGAGAAAATCATGACCCAAACCCTACAGATCCTATGTATGAACCCAAGAAAATTATGCGCAAGACCAGAGAGAAAGCGTCGGAACCATTCTATTACCTGGACAAAATCTTGTCCTTACCTAAAGATAATGCACAATGCATTCATGACCTAGATATTGACGAGTTATTCGAGCAAACCCTATTCAGGTCTAAGTCGGAAACCAGCTTGAATGAGATATTTTTCAACGAGAAGAGATTCCAAGCCATGATATCTAATAATATTCCTTAGATCCCAAGCCCTCATAGAGCTATGGTCGCCATATTCGCCCCCCTCATTCTTCCCACCCAACTTCATGATTTTCACCAAAATTACAGCCAGAGGATTAAGCTCTACGATGTTGAAGGGAAAATTTTAGCCCAGAAACATCTGGACTGGTTCAACGATTTCATTGACCTAGAAGAGGTAGACTATGCAGATGCGAAAATAAGGTTTTTCACACAAAGTTTTGTGGGGGAGGTGAGAAAGTGGTTCAAATCCCTATGACCAACAAGTATTCCAGACTTCTCCACATTCGAAACATCTTTCATCAACATATGGGGAGATAAGAAGAACCCCTTACAAATTTTAGCGCAGTACAATAATATGGATAAGGCGTTGGAGGAGATGGTGCAAGAATTCTCAACCCACTTCATGAAGGTTTATAAATCAATTCCTGCAGAAGTTCATCCACCTCTTGGGTCTGCACAGTTGCGATACGTCGACTTCTTCAACAACGATTTCACATTGTTGTTGAGAGAAAGAATATAAATGAATATAGACGTGATAATGAGCAATGCAATCGAGGTTGAGGAAAATATGATTCCATCCGAGAGGATCAAACAGAGATTCAACATAGGTGATAAGAATCCCTAGGGAGATGCACAAACATCAACGTCGAGATCCACAGATGACAAATTCGACTTAATGATGAGAACCATGGAGAATCTAATGGAAAAAATGTTTGTGGGAAACATACCTGCTGCCCGAGAAAAAATTGACCCCCAGCCCCGAAATCAGAACCTTAGGAGGGTTCAAGTTACTCAGATCAGACAGAGGGAACATAGGGTGTAGAGAGATCAAGGCAACCAACAGACAAGGCCTATGTTCCAAAACAACCACGGAGATGAAGACTTCGATCATATGTTCGAAGACCAAATGCATTATTGTGATGACAAGAACCCACGCGTGTATTTGACAAAGAGAGAACATGATCGGACGATGCATGGATTGGGGAAATTGATGATGCATTGTCTTGGGAAACGGAAGAGTTCAGATAAGGTTATCAGAATGCCATCATGTAGTTTCAGAGGAAATATAACCTCAGGAGTAAGGAAACGTCTATCGAGACTCAACAGAATAATCTCATAAGGAAACCTTTGGCGGACACCCCTTCCACAAGCCGACCGAGGCCAGATATCACGACCAAGGATGCGATAGAGAAGGAAAATTCGAAGGAGGAGGCCCTAAATAAAACTCTGGAAACAAGACAAAAAATGGGTGGAAAAGAGGTAGAAAAAGTTTGTCCTCCTTTTAAATTTGAGCATGAAATGGATAAAATCAAAATCTTTGTCCCGTTCAAAGAACTTATCAGAAAGGTCAAGTATTGGGAGCATATTATTAAAATGTTGAAAATGGAAGGGACCCCCGATACTTTGAATGTACAATACGATCACCCTGCTATTTTGTTTGGTTCGCGTGTTGAGGAGACAGGTGATACTGAGGACACACCTCCATTCTATGTTAGTCTGAAGGTTCATGACATGACCCTGCATAACGCCATGCTATATTCTAGTGCGTTGTACAACCTCATGCCAAAGTTTATCATGAATGAACTGGGTTTGGATATCACTAGACCCTATAAGGACCTTTTCTCTTTTGATTCGAGGAAAGTCAAGTGCTTGGATCTCATTAAGTACTTGGTTGTTTCATTGGACCAAATTCCTTTGAAGAACATGGTTATGGATGTGGTCGTGGTGGACATACCCCCTAATTTTTCCATGTTGCTATCTAGATCGTGGGCTGCGAAGTTAAAAGGGACCCTGCAAATGGACATGTCATATGCCACCATTCTTATCTTTGAACAAGACAGAAGTTTGTACAGAGAAGTGCTACTGAAATACATGGTAAGCAACAAAACACAACCAAACAACAACCCCATATAGTCCATCAACACTGAGGTTGGTTCTTCTATATTCTACAATAACTTGAGTTTTGAAGAGGAAGAGCCAACAACCATCGTGAGAACCGATGAGGAAACCATGCAGAAAGTAATAGAGTGCACCGGCCCAAAAGACCGAGCAGAAAATTAGATATGGAACATGAGTTTCTATGGTGTTGTTAGAAAGGAAGGAGTAGGTTCTAATGTATGGGTAAGCCCCCCTGAAGTGGGCATAAAGATGTGCTCATACAATCTTGCGTTCAAATGCACAAACAACATGGCCAAGTATGAGGCACTGATTATGGGCTTCAAGGTGTTGAAAGAATTAGGTGCAAAGAGGATAGAAGTGCGTAGAGACTCTGAACTAGTCATAAAATAGGTTAAAGGCATATATCAAGCAAAGCATCCCAGGCTGATAGCATACAAAAACTTGGTGCTGGACCTCCTCGAGGAATTTTCATAGTATGACATATATGCTATCCCAAGGGAGAAAAATAAAATTGTCGATGCGTTGTCCACCTCGGCCTCATTTTTTCAAATCCCCATCTTCCTAAACAAAAAATACGAGATTGAAGTCAAACACAAGCCCACGTTGCATGTGTTTGAGGATGACAAGCAGGTAGAAATATTTCTTCAGATGAGCAACAAGTTTGCTAACATAAACATTGATGATGAATGCCACTATGAAGAATATAGGAGCGTGGATGCATTTAGTAATGATGACCCTTTCCAGAACCAGATCGCAGGAAGAGACATAATACAATTGAAAAATAATATCATTCTAAAGGGGTTAGTGCTACTGGAAAAGATGTTTGAAGAAAATGACATGGATAAAAATCCCAAGATCACTCAAACGAAGAGGATGTGGAAGACTGCAACATTGGGACTGAGGAGAAACTGAAAATGATAAAATTATCAAAAACACTCAGTCCAAAGGTCAAGCAAGACTATGCCAAGCTCATGAAGGATTTCCCCAACGTTTTTGCATGGAGCTTTGACTATTTGAAGGTGTATTAAACTAAAGTAATTTATCATGTCATCCCTCTCAAAGAAGACCAAAAGTCATTCAAACAAAAGTTGTGATGAATAAATCCCTTGATACTGACGTTGATTGAGAAGGAGGTAAAGAAATTGTTCAAAGATAAGATTATCTTTTCTTTAAGATTCTTGAAATGGGTAGCTAATTTGGTGCCTTTAAGAAAGAAGAGCGATGAGATAAGACTATGCGTGGTCTTCTGAAACTTGAACAAAGTATCCTTAAAGGACCACTACCCTCTCCCTAAAATGGAATATATCCTGCAAAAGGTGGTGGGGTCCCAGAAGATGTCCATCCTGGACGGTTGTTCAGGGTATAGTCAAATCATGGTCCACCCATACAACAGAGAAAAAACATCTTTCATGACTCCATGGAGGACTTTCATGTATGCCAAGATGCCTTTCAGCCTGATGAACGTTGGTGCCACTTTCCATAGGGCAATGGGCATATAATTTGTTGATGAAAGGGACAAGTTCATTGTGATCTATCTAGACGAAATCACGGTATAATATTCTTCTGATGAACAACACCTCGAGCATCTGGAGAAAGTTTTCCAGAAGTGCAGGAAGTTCGACATATCGCTAAATCCAAATAAATAACATTTCAGGGTGGAAGAAGGGAAGTTGTTGGGACATATTATCTCGAAAGAAGGCATTAATATAGACCCCAACAAGGTTGAAGGAATCCTAAAAATTGGCACTCTGCGAAGTAAACAATTAGTGCAATCCTTCCTAGGAAAAGTAAACTTCTTGAGGAGATTCATCCCGAACATGGCAGAGATTATAAAGTATATCACCTGCATTCTCAAAAAGGGAAACGAGATCAAGTGGAACTTGGAAGCCAAGAAATAGTTTGAATATATCAAGGTGGAATTGAATAGAGCCCCTGTGCTAGCTAGTCCACATTTCGTGAAATATTTCATCATGTTTTCATTTTCCTCGAAGCATACAATCGTCGGCGTGTAGTTGCAGAAAGACGAGAAAACTTTCAAGAAGCCTATAGCTTATTTTAGCAAGACGCTGCAGGATTCTCCACTAAGGTACGACATTATGGAAAAACAAGTGTATGCCTTAGTGAAAGCCTTGAAGGAGTTCAAGATGTACATATTGCACTCCCACATTATTTCTTATGTTCCCAACAATTCAGTTAAGGATATCCTGACTCAACCCGACCCCGAAGGGAGGAGAGGAAAATGGATAACAATCATGTTGAAATATGACTTGGAGATCAAGCCGAAGAAACTAATTAAGGGTTAGGGCCTCGTGAAGCTAATGGCACAATTAGACAACGACATTGTGGGAACAAATTTTATTGTCGATCTATCAGAGAGTCCCCATGAATAAACGACTATGCAAGTGTCTCAGGATTTCGTCAACTGGTCGTGGTATGCTTACATCATCTATGTGTTGAAGAACCTTCAGGCCCCTCTGGGCGTAAGTAATACTAAGGCCATATTTCTCAATATTAAAGCAGTTAAGTTTTGCATCCTGGATAACTCGCTCTACTGGAAAGATCCTAGGGGAATGTTGTTGAGTTGTTTGCTGGAAAATGATTCGAAGCGAGACACAAAATTATTTCACAAGGGATACTGTGGAGGACACCATTACCAGAAAACCACTGCACAAAACATCCTAAGATCGGGTTACTATTGGCCTACTATCTTCGCAGACGTCTATAAAGAAGTGTCCAGTTTCCACGAGTGTCATATTTTTTATAGAAGAAGAAAGTTGCAGCCTTTGCCACTAAAGTTGATCTCAGTCAAAGTACTGTTCATGCAGTGGGGTTTGGATTTTATAGGGGAAATAAATCCACCATCCTCAACGCAGCAAAATTGGATACTCATGACCACTGACTACTTCACAAAGTGGATAGAAGCGATCCCCATGAAGCAAGCTATTGATGCATTCATTATCCAATTTCTGGAGACAAACAACTTGTCGAGATTCAGATGCCCTGTCAAGATCATAACAGACAACGTGGCCACATTCAAGTCCAAGAATATGGAGAAGTTTTTTTAGGATTACAACATAAACCTAGGGAATTATACAACGTACTACCCACAGGGAAATGGGTTAGCAGAATGATGAAATAAGAGTCTGACCAGGATCATCAAAAGACTCCTACAAGACAATAAGAAATCTTGGCATAAAAATATTATCTATGCATTGTGGGAAGATGAGGTTACCACCAAGAATTCCATCTCAACGTCGCCTTTTCAAATCATACACAACGCATATGCAATTTTCCCTACCACATTGGGGTTTCCTGTCATAAATTTGTTGCAAGAGCAGGAGGCCAAGCCAAATGATGCGCAGAAAAGAATAAATCAGTTGTTTTGACACACACCAGATGAGGGAACAGGAGTATAATCGATCACAACTCCACCAAGAAAGGATGAAGAAATATTTTGACAAGCGTTCCAAGCCGAAATATTTTTGTTTAGGTGATCTAGTGTTGATATGGGATGCGAGAAATGAGGAAAAAGGAAAGCATGGAAAATTTGATAATCCGTGGATGGTTCCATTCAAAATCGGTGCACATCGCGAAAATAATGTTTATTTTCTGGAGGAACTAAATGGGGAGTGCGTTGGTTGGCGGCCTGTAAACGATAGGTTCCTCAAACATTATCTGATGAAATAAATTATGTTTAATTTACATGTCATTGTAAATAGTCGGTTTTTTTTTGCGTCGAGTCAGTAGGTCAACACAAAATTGAAGCCTGAAGTGAAGGCGTTGAGTTTTATGCTGAGTCTTTTAGAAGCGATGTTGATAGGTTTAGGTTGCATCTTGTTTTTCATATTGCAGTGTCAAAGTGTTGAAATAAGGCCCAATGGTTAGGCACCTGGTCTACTGTTATTTTCCACCTCGCAAGGAGGATATCATCCCCGTTGGAGCCAGTTGTTAGAGCCCCCATTTTTCTTTAAATTAGAGTCGGTTTTCATTCAAGTTATGGTATATGTGTCCAAACATGTGAATTCAGGTACGTAACAGTGAAGGGGTTGAAGTCATCAAGTGGTCAGCTGGCCCTTGGAAGCGGGAAAGGATGTCAGAGTCGAAACATGTGTAAATGGTACGGGTATGTCATTCCCAGAGAGTCGGGTCCTGTTAAAGTTAGTCTCTATGTTCCCCAGGTCGAGTCAAGTAGTTAATGGAAGTCACATTGGCAAGTGCAGAAAATATTATCAAGTCATTATGAAGGTCAAGGGATTGAACAATCACGACGTTCATATCATGTATATCCTGCAGCCTTTATTGCCTGTACCTTACACGTGGGGATCTGCCATGAAAAATTTGTGATTCGATTCGAAACATCCAGTCACCATGAATTCACTATTTCTTGGAATGATTCCTCCTTCTTCCTGATCTACTATAAATCCTAGAGGTTCTTCGCCAATGTTATTCGCAAAATCATATTCAAACCCTGTCTATAAGTTTTCTCATGGGCCCGGGTCGATCGAATTTTCCATCTTGGGAATTCATCGAATACACTGCGCGAAATATAAATATTGGCCATTTCATGGCGACCTATCAAAGAAAAAATAAGGGTGTGTGAAGTGGCATAACCACCAGACCCAAACCCCAAAGTGATTAGGATTCATTCTCACTCAAAACAGGTATCCCCAAGGATAAAAGGGGGATTTTCCCTTTACCCGCAGGAACGACGACATCAAACTGCATGGAACTTGGAGTGGAAGGAACTACACAGGAAGGAAGGACAGTAGAAGCCCTATCTCCCCAATAGTAGATACCTCAAAGGAGGGGCAGGCCAAGGAATAATAAGGAAGCTCGGGAAACCTGAATTCCAGGTGAACCGTGCGCACGATCATTTGTTGAAAATTTACTTATGTGCGTTCTCCTCCTGGAACCTTCGAAAGGTACAAGCCGAGAAAGTGGGAGAATATCAAGGAGGATGGATTCCATGGGTACAAATGATCAAGGAACATATCAGCAACTGAAGCAGGCGAAGCTAGCCATCGTCGAACTGTACCAAGAAAACAGGGAGCTGAGACAAAAGCTAACGACAAAGATAATTGAGGTGTTAGCAGCACAAGGTCGCGAAGGGAATGTAACATGGCTCAAAATACAACTCAGGGAGGTGAAGGATACGATCGTACAACTTCATGAAGCATAGTGGCCATCTAAAGAAATCCATTCAAAACACTCCAGAGAATGTGAAACGATCAAGGAGATAGCCCACGTAGTTCTCGCCAGCGAGCATAAGAAATAGAATTAGTTGAAGTTCGTCCTGTACCCACAAACAAAAAGAAAATCTTGACAGTTTGATGGAGACATCGCCCTAAGACAATTTTTCCATTTCTAATCATGACCATGACAATCAAAAGCCACTTGTCGTGCACATTTTTCCCCAGCAAATGAGCGCACGACATAAATCAAAGTTGTTATAGCAGAAAGCGGGGCTCTGACAAACACTTTTCTATCCATACATTCGATCGAAGGAAAGCATTGACACATCACTCTTTCATGACGAGGCCTGACTGATAACCGGATCCCCGTGGCATATTACAAACAATCATAATGTAGCCAAATGTAGTTGTTGTCTATTTTTGGAAAATCGTCATGCGAAGAGTCTTTTAACGCAAAACATACAGTTTCCTAGTTTTTAGAGATAACAGTTAGGAAATTAGGGTATCTTAAGCGGTGCCCTCACATATATATTTGATCTTTTCGATGTAAGCCAAGTTGGTTGGAAAAATTAGTATAGACAGTAGCTATTGTATGAAATTTGAGTTCGATCGTAATTTAATGCAAAAGTCCTGTAGCTTTGATGAAAAGATTCTAATTGTAGCAGTTGGATGTATTGTTTTCTCCTCTTTGCGTATGTAGTTCCTATTTTCTTTATTCATATATGTTCTTTCTAAATCAGAATGAAATTTCAAACTTGTGGATTCACTGCGCAACACCCCTTGTTCACTTCATTTAGACAAAACATTTTTCTTCTAAAGTTAACTCTGAATTCATACACAGCGGTGCTCCGAGTTACTTCATGTGTTATCCCCTCATCACACATCATGATTTTACACTGAAGAGTGTTGCTCGCTTATCCTTTATCCTCTCAATTTCATTCACTGAGTCATTTTTTCCCATCTCTTTTCTCGAACAACTCCATAACCCAAATTCATACTCTCCTGTGCCAATATAAACATAACCTATTATTTCAAAGGTGTTAAATCTAGCCACAGTTTTAAATCCATATCCTGCATCGAGATAGAGTCTCTTGAGAGAGCCCTCTCCAGGTCCGTAAGGCTAGTTTCAGGTTTGAAAGTTGGTTGAAAAAGTTACCTCTATCATCAGTTTATCAACCAAACAGTTTTACTGAGTGATAACACCTCCAGAAACATCTTTTATGGGAAACAAAATGACAATGGAGGGGCCCCACTAACTGAAACCCGATTCCTCAAATCCAATGCAACTGACGGTTCATCCATCCGAGGCCGAATTAGAGTTTTATTGTGAGTTGAAACTTGCCTCCTCAAGCCATTCAGGGACATGTTGGAAATTTGGTCTAAGGGCATAAAATCCAAACCAAGTAGCATAACAGATTTTTTTAAGATCTCGCACATCTTTTTGGCCAAGTCCCACACAACCACATTACCCACAATCTCCCGACACAATTTTCTTGAAAATCAACCTCTTGTTCAGAAATTTTACTGTGCCTCACTCAACAAAACCCTAGTTCCATAGAGCCTACAACAAACTCTTTTCCAAGAAACATAATGATAGTGGAGGGGACCCACTCGCTAAAACCCGATGCCCTGGATCCAATGCAACTGATGGTTTGTCCATCAGAGGATTGGTTAGATTTTTATTTCAAGTTGAAACTCACCTCCTCAAGGCATTCAGGGCCATGTTGGAAATATACCTAGACCTAAACCAAGACCATGGAATATACATATACCTAGACCTAAACCAATACCATGGAATATACCTATACCTAGACCTAAACCAAGACCATGGAATAGACCTATACCTAGACCTAAACCATGACCTATACCTAGACCTAGATCTACACCATGACCATGACCTAGACCATGACCTAGACCATGGCAAGGGAATGTCTAGGTCTAGGTATGACAATGTAAGGCAAGGAAATGCAAGGAAAATAAAGGAAAGCTAAGGCTATACATGCAAGGCAAGGAAAGGAAAGGAAAGGCATGTCAATGCATGACAAAGCAATGTCTCTCTATGTAAATCCTATTAATTATGATCATTCATGTTTCACAACTATGAACATATGTAATATATCGGAATAAAGAGATCTTATGTAACAACATTGAAATTTTCATGAAATTGTTTTGATCTAAGATATATGTGATAACAATTTGACCACACTTGCATTGTAGAAATTTCGAGAATTGGGCAATTAATGCAACTTACGAAATTTCACTTTGAACATGAAGTTTCCCTAATATCTTTTGTGTGAACTTTCAAACTTAAGGATGATCTAAAATACAAATTATGGAAGTAATACTTCACTTCTCTTTAGCCCAATTTCACTTATCAACACAAGCGAATAAATACCATATGAGTGTACTTCAATACAATAATGATACAACCCTTAGGGAACACTTTTCAAGGCATATAAAAAATAAAAAAATGTCTTATTACAATAGATTAAAAAACCAACAAATATGCTCCTTTATCTTTTGAGTATGAGTTAAATCACTTAAGAAATTCAGATATATGTTATGTCAAATTATGGAAGTAATACTTCACTTCTCTTTAGCCCAATTTCACTTATCAACACAAGCGAATAAATACCATATGAGTGTACTTCAATACAATAATGATACAACCCTTAGGGAACACTTTTCAAGGCATATAAAAAATAAAAACATCAATACCACAAAGATACAACCCTTAGGGAACACTACAAGTATTAAAAAAATAAAAATGTCTTATTACAATAGATTAAAAAACCAACAAATATGCTCCTTTATCTTTTGAGTATGAGTTAAATCACTTAAGAAATTCAGATATATGTTATGTCAAATCAACATGAAAACAAAGAATGGAATCTACCAATCATGATGATAACATAAGTTGAAAATAAAAAATACACACACAATATTTGGATAGTTGGAAACTTATACATACATACATACATACATACATACATACATACACACACACACATTATTATATATATATATATATATATATATATATATATATATATATATATATATATATATATATATATATATATATATATATATATATATATAGCAAGTACAAGTACATACCACAAATTTATAAAATCTAATACAAGTCAATCTCTCAAAACCTTAGCAGACGAAATCACAAGAAAGCCTAGCCACCAAATCCTCTTAGCTAGGACTCACTCCAAACCATAGTTGGTCACTCCAACAAATATTTTTAACATAATAGAATCAACACTAAAGAGTCCTCCTTGGAACATATGCCAAGTTTGTATCACATAAGCTCTCCACACTAGCACTCTTGTCTTCCTTAGAATTTATAATCCCTATCCATATTGCATCACATAGTTACATGAAAAGACAACTTTACTGCTAACCTCCAAGTTTACATCTCCATCCTAGGGTTTTAGTCCTGAAACCCTAGGTCTTAAACTCTTGCATCAATGCAAGCATCAAGACTTTTATTAAACATCAAGAATACAATAACTGAGTCTTCTTCGAAGAAATTCATTGCATCGAGCTCAATATTCATCAAGTTAGGCTCTCCATGATCTTTCCCTAGCCTCCATGCATCCCACAAGAACAAGGCTCCAAAATCATGCAAGGTGTTAGATCCACTCTCCATGTCTTTTCATAGCCTAGAAACCTTAGTGTTGCAACAAGAGCCAAAATACAATCCATCATCTCCTTGGATTCATGTTCTTCTCTAGTATTTACAAGCATATCAAAAAACATAGCATCTCACAAGAGAAAACGTTAGCATCACACAAGAGAAATATCTCTAAGAACAACCAAGACATATCTCTCTCTTCTTGTCTTCTTGTAGGGTTTCCTCATGAACCCTAGTGTCTTGCTCCTATAATACTTCTCCAAGACAATACAAGTAATAGAATACAATGATAATAATGATTAAAATATCTCTCTCCTCCCTTTATTTATATAACGAGTGAGGGAGGATAACATAAAACAAGAACATGTGTCCCTAAAATTAATCAAGGAAACCCCACATGGAGCACTCTACAATACAAGGATTTACAAGTGTCATATTGGGGTTTATCCAACCTCCTAGATGAAATTCACTATAGGTATGAATCTCCTAGGGCTCAATTCCCCTCCTCCAGGTTGGTGCACTCTCCAACAAGATATGAGTCCAATGCTACTTTTACATGGTGGTATTCAAGTGTTCTCGTGCAAGATGTTTCTTTTCCAATCATAAACAATGCATTTTTTACTCTAGAAACCCAAATGGGAAAACCAACATTCGATGAGAAATTATTCTTGTTTAGTAAATTTTTATAGAGAGTGAGATATACACTATCATATAGAGAATTCATGTGTTATTACTCATTGAAAATATTTTGTATATTTCTTTGGGATCAAAGACCATCTATGGACATGCCCTGCTATTGCCCCTCTTCTTCCCAAGCCTCTTTTTTTTCCATCCTATTTTGTGGTTACCTTTCATCAAGCAGGGCCCTCCTTTGTTATATAGTGGCCTTGGAAAGAAAACACTATCAAAAATATTTATTTGATCATTTTATGTTTTTTGGCTTTTGAATCATTTATTTCAAACTTGGCCAAGATTTATTTTTTAAAAAATTATTTTAATAAAATCATTAATTCAAGGTTTATTCTAATTTTTCTTAGTAAGATGCTTCAACACTTGAATTTTTCAACACTTTTATATTTTTCATCTTATTTTCCATTTTTAGAAATAAAAAATATTTAACTACACACAAAAGCGTATTTTCATCTCATCTTCCATTCACAAATATAGTTTGTATTTAGCCACACATAACAACTTTTTTTAAAGTAGGATAGTGTTAATCTAAGATATGCCCACCCCTAATTTAAGGATGGATATTGTTATATTTTGGTGTATACGCATGATTTTCCCTGAATTGGAGATATTCTTATTTACTTGAATAATAATATCTGTGGTTACTGAAATCATTCAAATATTTTGTATAGGTATCATATTTTGTATTGTATTCCAACTCGATTGTTTACTTATTCAAACACTTAGATGCTAATCATAATTTTGGTTTTGTATGAATTTTAATCATGTGAAAGGAATCAATAATTAGAGGTGGAATCAATAAAGGAAAGGAAAATAAATGCAAGGAAAGAAAATTAAAGGCATGGCATGGCATGGAAAGGGAAGGAAAATTATGTCATGACAAGGAAAGACATGGCCAGACAAAGCAAGGAAATGCAAGCCATGGCAATGCAAGGAAAGGCAATGCAAGGGAAGGAAATTCAAGGCATAGGATGGCATGGCCTCACAAGGAAAAGAAAGACATGGAAAGAAAATGCATGACATGGAAAGGTAAGGCATGGCATGGCATGGAAAGGCAAGGAAAGGAAAGGAAAGGAAATGCAATGCAAGGAAAGGAAAGGAAATGCAATGCAAGGAAAGGAAAGGCATGGAAAGGAAAGGCATGGCATGACAAGTAAAGGAAAGGCAAGGCTTGGAATGGAAAGGAAAGGAATATCATGTCATGGAAAGGAAAGGCATGGCATGGCATGGAAAGTCAGGCATGACATGGAATGGCATGGAAAGGCAAGCAAATTGAACACAAGGTAATGCAAGGCATTGCACAGCATGTAATGGGAAGGCAACGCATGGCATGGAAAGCCAAGGCATGGCACGAAAAGTCAAGGAAAGATAGGGAAATGAAATGAAAGGAAAGGATAGACATGGAAAGGCAAGGCAAGGCATGACATGACAAGTGAAGGAAATGAAAGGCATGTAATGTCAAGGAAATGCAAGGCATGACATGGAAAGGCAAGGCATGGCATCACAAGGTAAGGAAACAAAATGCAAGGAAAGATAAGGAAATGAAACACAAGGAATGGCATGAAACAACATGACATGGAATGGCAAGGAAATAGATAGAAAGGAAAGAAATGGCATGGAAAGTCAAGGAAAGGTAGGGAAATGCAATGCAAGGCAAGTCTAGACATGACAAGGAAAGGAAAGGCATGGCAAGGCATGAAAAGGAAATGTCTAGGTATAGGTTTAGGTCTAGGTATGGAAAGGAAAGATAAGGAAATGCAAGGCATGGAAGGCAAGGCAAGTCATGAAAAAGAAATTCTTAACATGGAAAGTCAAGTCAAGGAAAGGAATGGTATGGCATGGCAAGCCAAGGAATTTCATTGCATGCAATGGAAAGGCAAGGTAAGGTAGTGCAAGGAATGACATTGCATGGCATGGAAAGGAAAGGCAAGGAATGCCATAGCAAGGCATGTCATGGCATGACATGGAAAGGAAAGAAAAGGAAAGGAAATGAAATTCAAGGCAATAAAAGGCATGGAATGTCAAGGCAAGGTGATGCAATGCAATGAAATGCAAGTCAATACAGTGAAAGGAAATGCAAGACAATGTAATGCAAGACAATGCAAGGCATGTCATGGCATGACATGGCAAGGAAAGGAAATGAAACACAAGGAAATGCACGGCATGGCATGGCAAGGAATGGCATGGCATGGCAAAGAAAGGCATGGCATGGAATGCAAGGAAAGGCATGGAATGGAAAGGGAAGGGAAGGCGAGGAAATGCAAGGAAGGACAATGCAACACAAGGAAATGCAAGGCATGGAATGGCATGAAAAATAAAGGGATGGCATGGAAAGGCAAGTCATGTCATATCATTGAAAGGCTAGGCATGAGAAGGCTATACATGGCAAGGCATGGAAAGGATAGTTCTGGATATAGGTATAAGTCTAGGTCTAGGTATGGAAAGGAAAGGTAAGGAAATCAGGGATGATTTTAAGGATGGAAATTTATTTTAAAATGTAGAAACCTTGGCGAATCTTGCTAATCCTTCATATTCCAACTATAAATGTTTGGCGATATTTTTGTAAAAATGTTCAAATTTCTAAGGATTTTATATAGTTTTTATAAATTTTTGGCGATTTTTAAGGTAAAATAATTTTATCCTATAGAATTTGGGTGAATCATTTTTAAAATAGCGAATCTCATTTTTGGAAAAAACATGGGAAATTAGCCCATGAGAGAAATTGAGCCCCTAAAATAATCCTTGAAGGAAATACAAGGAATGACAAGGAAATACAAGGCATGGCAAGGAAAGGCAAGGCATGGCATGAAAATTCAAGGCAAGGCAAGGAATGGCATGGAAAGGAAATCCCTGGCATGGCATGACTCAAGAAGGAAAGGCATGGAATGACACGGCATGGCATAACAAGGCAAGGAAAGGAAAGGAAAGACAAAACGCAAGGTAATGCAAGGCATGGCATGGTAAGGGAAAATTCCATGTAGACATTTGGCATTTGAATTGTCTTGATGCCTATCTTTAGTGGTGCATCCACTTCATGAGAATTATTCGGTGCTTACTACTATTATTTTTGAATGAAGGAAAATTTCTTTGGAGAGGCTAAAATCCACATGGTGTAACATGGTCAACCATGGATTGAAGAGAGATCTAACTAATCCATTATTATAATATTTATTTGACTTTTCATGGAGTTAAATAGAAAAAAATAATATTTTATTGTATAAGAGAAGAGACTCACTCTATAAAGAAGAGCTCTCTTTCTCCATTGTAAAGGGTGGAGAATTTGGGGATTTAGGAGCTCTCTTCTTGGGATACATTGTACAACATTTTGGCAAGATTAATGGAGAATTTGAGGTATATTTTCATTTTATGTGAGGCTTTATTGTGCACTTATATTGTATGTGTTGATTTTGTATTAAGAAACCCTTGTAGCAATTTAAATCCATTTAGATTGGATTTATCTCTTGCAATTTCATATATAACAGAAAAGAGTGGAAATTGAAACACTTTGAAATTCATACATTCATCAACATAAAATGCAGAAATAATGAGATTCATAAAAAACCTGCCATGAAATGTGTGTGTGTGTGTGTGTGTATTCATAATAATCTAAAATGTACATTTTTTACAAAATGACACATGATGCCCGATATACAAAATGGCAGAAAGTGCCCTAACATAAAAAAATTCCATATGGTGGCCTAGATACAAAATGGAAGTCATTGGTCACTCATTAACCACTACCACCCTCGCCACCCTTAGGAGCATCCCATAAATAGTTATTTCTTATATTTCTTGAAGAAGCACCTCAAGTGGTTTTTTAACTGGTCGTGGTTCATCTCTCTGGAGACTGCAGAATGAAAAAACATTGTTATAAGTTTTTTTCCACAATGAATTAAAGACTTGTAAAATTATACTTTTCAATTCAACATAAGACAACTCATTGAAGATAGTATTAAAAATCATGAGGGTGTTACCTTCCTCCATTACCCTAAACTCTTATTGATGTCACCCTGCATTAGTTACAAGGATAAAATCATGAAATTTAAACAAATATGCTTAAAATCAATTCCATTCATGATACATAAAAATTGATCATCAACACATTATATCACCATGAATATCTCAGGAATCAATGGAGAGTCACTAGAAAGTGGAGCGCTCGACTGTACAACCTGCTTCGAGGAAACAACTACTGTGACAACCTTGATGGATGGTGCATATGGAAATGGTGGTGGGGGTGGGTGGGATATGGTTGCATCTAATGTGGATGGATGTGATGGAAGAGATAGTGCGGGTGCAACCACTAAGGATCCATGGAATATGAAAGATGGTGGGGATGGGTGATGATGAAACCCCACGTGAACAAAATCTGGACCAGGGGGCAAAATTTTGCTCAATTTTCAAAGTGCTCGGAATATGACGAAAATGGTTCCATTGCGTCTGTCTCGTCTTCCTGATTTCGGTGGTATATTTACTTTCTCAAACGGACTCCGTATGGAGAAGATATCGCGATCTGTTCGCCAAGCCAAACAGGCAAAAATTTGATGCTGACTGGACAGTCCGTACATGCTGACTGGACAGATGTCGTACAGCTGACGTGGCAGCCATACGGTGACATGGAATCTGCTGATGTGGAAGGTGACATGGCAGATTCTGGTTGGCTGACTGTGAGCGAGTTATATGGCGACACGTGGCATCATTTGGGCGAATAGAAGGGTGCCACATGGCCCAATCAAGGGTTGCCACGTGGCACCCGCTTACTGGCTATTGGTCGTTTGATTGATATGGTAAAATTTTATGGGTCCGAGGGGTTCAACCCCCGGACCACCCACACAGCCCATGCCTTCACCCGACTCCCCGACCATTGGGCCACCCATTGGTTCTTATTACATAAATGTAAATGAATTTATTTGAATTCGAATTTGTGTATATGTGGGCGGGGGGTCGGGCTGGGGCTTAGCCCCAGCTCGTGGTCTTTTGTGTTACACCATATGCCCATACTCTTTATGCAATGGTGCGCGGAGGTTTTCAATTGTTGACCCACGGTTTTGGTTAAATTACATGTTAGACCATGTGACCACTAGTTAGTATTTGTTGTATGCGCGCGGTTTGGAGTATTAACTGTGTATTTAAATGGCACGGGGTTAAAATGTGTAGCCCGTGGTTTCCAGGTGCGTCCATGTGACCACATTACATGGGAATGTGCATGGTTCTAATACATATGCCCTTTGTAATAATGCATGCGGTTTCAAATGGTTGGCACGGTTTTAAAACCGTTAGCCTTTTTACCAAACACGAACGGTCTTATGGACCATGTGCCCGAGAGCTAGGCGGTTGGGGGCTGGAGGTGCCCTAACCATTCTATGGTTTGCACCGTTGGCGCGGTTGCGCCCGATGCCAGGTTATAACGTGTTTTTGGAGCGTGTTCTTGGTTCATGCACACAGAGGTGTGTTTTGTAGAGCCAGTTCCAGCAAAGTTGAAGGAGGAAGATGGAGGAGGCCTAACTTCTTCATCGTTTGGCCGTTTGAGGTGTCGTAAAAGCCCAGCTAGGGGTTTTTGGATGTGATGGATCCATTGGTGCCGTTTTCAAAGAATTCGTCTACAATTTTTTCACCATTGAAGTTTCAGGAAGCTCCAGGGAACTTCAAGCCCTCTTTGATGGAGGACATGGTTTGGTGAGCCTATATTTGTTTTCTGTGATTGAATAATCATTTTTGGCTAATTGATATGCTTTGAACACATTGGGACAGGTTTCAGAGGCTGTTGAGGACTTTTACAGGTGTTTTTTCCACAGAGAAGCTCAGGGAAGATTATGGCCACATGTAGAAGAGGTCATGCCCGGATGAGCCATGATCCATTTTCAGAGTTGTATTAGTCATTTTTGGGGTTTTTATGCGTTCTGATCTCAATGGTACAGTCTGTTTTTCCATTGGAGTTGAGAATCAGCTTGTAAAATAACTTTTGACTAATTAATCCCAGAGAGCTAAGTCCATTATGGAGGCTCAAGGAGATGTAGCCCGGAGGGGGGTGAACTCCTTTATCATCTTGTTCTTGTTATGAGTTTGATGGTTTATTTGCTGCAAGTTGTGTTGCTGTGTATTTATTTGAAATA
>SNQJ01S0059789.1:54563-64957 GCA_010110895.2 Picea sitchensis | reverse complement strand
TCTCAAGTGGGAGATATAAGTCTAAGGGTAGATCTAAATCTCCTGGAAATTTTGTAAAGGTATGTTGGATATGTGGAAAAGAAGGGCACTACAAGAAGCAGTGTAGATCCAGAGTTGAGAAAAGAAGGGATATGAAGAATCTCCTTCTATAGAAGAAAAGACCTATAAGGAAGAAGGAGGGGATGTGTACTTGGCTTATTCAAGACCACATGTAGATCATGAGGCATGGTTGGTTAACTATGGTGCATCCTTTCATATGACTCCCCATAGGGATTGGTTCTGCGAATATGAAAGGTATGATGGAGGTAATGTTTTCTTAGGTGATGATTCGACAACCAGAATCATAGGACGAGAAAAATTCAATTCCAGACTCATAGATAGAAGGATTGGAACACTGCGTAGTGTTCTACACATCCCAAGTTTGGCCAGAAATTTGATTTATGTAAGCAAAATGGATGATGCAGGGGTAAAAACAATATTTGAAAAGAAAACATGTAGATGGTTCGAGGAGAAATGGTGTTTCTTAAGGAAGTTTGGTTTGGAACTCTGTATAAGCTGCAAGGAAGCATTATTAGTGATGGGTGTAACAGTTCCATTTTTATTGATATTGGAGTTGAAGAAGAAATAACTCCTACAGTCTCTGGAGAAAAAGGTTATGTTGTGGTATCAAAGACTGGGGCATATCAGAGAGAAGGGTCTTCGACTACTACAAGGTAAAGGTATGGTTGAAGGTATGTCTAGTTTCTCTCTTGATTTTAATTTATGTGAACATTGTCTATATGAGAAGAAAAATCAGGTAAGATTCCCCTCTAGTGCAACAAGGGAAAAAGGAATTTTACAGCTAGTTCACAGTGATGTTTTTGGACCTATGTCAGTCCCATCATTGGGAAAATATGTGTACTATGTCTCATTTATATATGAATTCTCGAGGAATACTTGGATATATTTCCTCAGGAAGAAATCTAAAGTATTTTATAGGTTTAAAGAGTTTAAGGATCTAGCTGAGAATCAAACAGAGAAAATAATTAAGGTGATGAGAACAGATAATGGCAAAGAGTTCTGCGGGAATGAATTTGAATAATTCTGTAAGAAGTGTAATATAGAAAGGAAAAATACTAGTCCATATACACCTCAACAAAATGGAGTTGCAGAAAGAATGAACATGACACTGATGGAAAAAATCAAGGTGCATGCTCAGTGGTGTTTGGTTAGGGAAAGAATTTTGGGAAGAGGCAGTGGGTACTGCATGTTACCTAGTCAAGAGATCACCCTCATCAGCGTTGGATGACAAGAATCCACAAGAGGTATGGACTGGTTAGGAACCTTCTCTCACACATCTCAAGGTATTTGGTTGTGATGCATATGTTCATGTTCCAAAGGAAAACATGAGTAAGATAGATAAGAAGGCTGAAAAGTGTATATTTATTGGATATAAAGATGGTCTCAAAGGTTATAAGCTTTGGAACCCATAAAATAAGAAGGTAGTGTATAGTCAAGATGTGGTATTTAGAGAAATGAAGGATGTCATTTGATGCAGGAGCATCGCTCACTCATCAAGCGAGCCAGCACATAGAGAGGAAATAGCTGGACAGCACCAGCATGCATTTTGAAATACTTTGGAAATATTGCGCCGCCCTTTAAATGAAGTCATTTATAAAGAAGCGCACTTGTATTGTAAAGGGGGCCTTGAGCCTTTAATCTCTCATCCTTATTATATAGAAGGCATTTAATAGATTTAATGCAGGTAGATAGAAATTTAATTGTAGATTTGATAGCTTTAGAATCCAAGAGGGAAAACGGATATAGACACCCTCCTTTGTACATTGTAACACTATGGAAGCATTCTGAAGAGAAGAGAAGCAGAGGATTGTATGAAGAACCTCCATGTACAGAAATTGAATTAATAGAAGAACTTTGATTCAATTCCATGGCTGTGTTATTCTCTGTGTATTGCTGATATTATGTTCATGAATGTTTTCTTCTTGTTATGCATTTGCTTTTATATGCTGTGTATGTGGTTTCATGATTGAAATGAAGTCTGTGAGAGTAAGGAATTAGTTTCAATTGTTTCTCTATTTCGAACCAAGAGAATTCCTGCAAGGAGTGCAGTTGAATTTGTCCGCAAGGAGTGCGTGACTGCAGGGTTCAGGTAGAGAAAAATTTTGTTCTAAGTTCTCAGAAGTGCAGATTTAGCACCGGAGCCATGCGAGGCATGCGTAGGCTGGACGAAGCCTCAGAGTTACAATTCTGAGCAAAGGGAAGTGAAGGACTGCTGCTGCAGGTGAGCGCGCAGAGTCGAGGAAGCTTCAACCCTTAAGTGTGTTCGAAGATTTGCCACAAGTGGTGCGTGCAAGAGTTCTTTCTGAGGAAATTGAAGTCATCGAAGCTCGGGTAGGGTAGACCTTTGATTTCGTTGAAGGGTCGAGCCAGAAGTTGTGCGTAAGAAGATTTCAGGGAAGAGACGCAGATTGCCGGACAAGTCTCGTGGAGAGACACGTCTTGTTCAGAGATTGCGTTCAGTGGAAAGTGGACGTGAAGTCTACAGTGAAGGCGAGAGAAGTTTGAAGCTCAGGAAAACAGGAGTTGTCAATAGAGATCACGAGGAGCGTGGATCTACTCGTGAAATTGGCATATCGAGAGTTCGTAAGGTAAGACTCCAACTGGGTGCAACGGGAGTCGCTAAGTCGCAAGGTGCGACATCCCAACGGTAACGTGATTCATGTGGGCCACAGAGTAAAGTGCAAGACTGGTGGCGGAAATCCGAGATCTCGTAAGTTCGGGGCTCGTGAGTTGGAAGCTCAAACATTTAGAGGTTTGAGTCGTGAGACGCGAGGATCCGAAGGCGGGATAGGATAATATCAGTGTCTCGGAACATCGGAACTGGGGAGTTGGAGGACTGAGTGCTTGGGTCGCGAGAATCGAAGTTCCGACGAAAGAAGAGTTAGTGATTTGACTGACGCATCGGGTCTTGGGAAGCCGAGGGTATATTGAACATACATGAACTCGCGAAGCTGCGAAGTTCTGATCCTCCGACGGAAAAAGTGAGGGTCGTGCGCGAAGTGAACTGTGGGTGAAGATATTCCGATAGGAAGATAGAAGAGTATTGGTACCCTTCAGGCCGAGAGAAGAGAAGGTCCTGGGGGAGGCGAACATGCTCCAAGGAGTGCGCCGATACACATCAAAGTGGTGTCAAAGCTGGAAATTATTGCTTGTATATTTCAGGCAGGAAGAGGTAGAGGAGAAGAAAGTACCCTGATAGACATCAAGTGGTATCAGAGCCGGAGTATTACTTTGCTTTCTGTAGCAGAGAAGGAGTAGAGAATTCATCATGCTGCCAAGAAGAGAAAGACAGTCACCAGACCCAGAAGACAGGGAGGTGAGAAGAAGAGGTAGGTCGACAGGAAATCCAGAAATGGAGCGGCAGATGAGAGATCTCCGAGCAAGGCTTGAGGAGATGGAGACTGCAAAAATACACGGAGTCGGTGCAGGGGATCTTAGTGATTTCGAGGTCGAAGAAGAAGTTGGACATGCAGAAGAAGTCACAGCAGAGGATGCATCAACTGAGCGGTTGATCAAAGCCATTTCCAGAATGAGTTCCAAGACCAAAATGGATATTCCAGCTTATGAGAGAAGCCTGGATGCAGAAGAGTTGCTGGACTGGATCCGAGCTCTTGACACCTACTTCGATTACGAAGATATCGAAGAGGACAAGAAGGTTAGGCATGCTGTCACAAAGTTAAAGGGACATGCAGCATTATGGTGGGATGAGCTACAGGCAGATAGACGTTCCAAAGGAAAACAAAAGATCAAAAGTTGGGATCGAATGATCGCAAAGATGAAGGCGAAGTTCATCCCGAGAGATTACCAGATCACACTATTCAGGCGAATGCAGAACCTGAGACAGAAGTTAATGACGGTGAAGGAATACACCGAAGAGTTTTATAAGCTCAATATCCGATCAGGTCATCGAGAGAGCGATGATGAGAAGGTGGCGAGATATCTGAATGGTCTGAGATATGACATTCAGGATGAATTGAGCATGCTAACCATCCGAATGGTGGAGGATGCATACCAGATGGCTCTGAAAGCCGAAGAGAAGCTGAGCCGTAAGCAAGGACAGCGAGGGCAAGGCAGGAGTCAGCCCAGAGGCAAGGAAGTTTCCCAGGAGAAATATCATAAGCCCAAAGAGGAATGGAAGAGACATCAGGGTAAGGTTGAAAGAGGCGGAACCTCACAACAGAGGCAGCCATATGTTGAACCGAGAGGACAACAAATCGATCAGCGAGGAGATTATGCTGATGCAAATACTCTTCCTCGTACTAGAGGTCGAGGTAGAGGAAGAGGAGGAGTTATCACATGTTTTACATGTGGGAAGAATGGGCACAAGTCATTCGAGTGTCCAGAGAAGAAGAAAGACACAGGGGAAGCTCACATCACTGAAGCGCAGAGGCGTGATGCTGAGAACAAAGATGCAGACAGCGGAAGATCGCTTGGAATGCATAAGGTTCTTTTGACACCTGAGAAAGAGGTGGAAAGCTCAATGAAAAGGACCAGACTATTCAGGACAGCTTGCACAACCAAGGACAGGAAATGCAAGGTCATTTTGGACAGTGGAAGCACCGATAATCTCGTTTCAACCAAGATGGTGGAGAAATTAGAGCTAAAAACAACTAAGCACCCGAGTCCATATAAAGTCACGTGGTTGAAAAAAGGACATCAGGTGAGTGTCACTAAACAGTGTTTAGTCGAGTTTAAAATTGGGAATTATAGTGATCAGATTCTATGTGATGTCATTCCCATGGATGTCTGTCATGTACTGCTGGGTAGACCATGGCAGTATGACCGAAATGTTGTTCATGAAGGAAGGGTGAACACATATACACTGGAGAAAAATGGGAGAACCCATAAGTTGCTTCCGATAAAGGATAAAGAGATAAAGTCGGAAGTAAGCAATACAATACTTCTCATGAGTGGGAAAGAGCTTCTCACAAAGATGGAGAAGAAGGAAGATCCACAATTTTTTTTGGTCAGGAAGCCGAGAATTGTCCTGACTAGCACAAGAGTGGATGACTTACCAGAAGAGATTCAGGAACTGCTGGATGAGTTCGCCGATATCATCGTGGACGAATTACCTCATTCATTGCCACCGACAAGAAGTGTAAGTCACCACATTGATCTCATACCAGGAGATAGTTTGCTGAATAAGGCTGCGTACAGGTTGACGCCGCAGGAAAATGAAGAGGTCAAGAGACAAGTCCAAGATTTGATGGACAAAGGATTGGTCAGAGAGAGTCTAAGTCTGTGTGCTATTCCGACAGCACTAAGTCCAAAGAAGGATGGAGGCTGGAGAATGTGTACAGACTCCAGAGAGATCAACAAAATTACCATCAGGTACATATTTCCACTGCCGAGAATGGATGATCTGATGGATTGCCTAAGTGGGGAAAATTATTTTTCAAAGATTGATCTGAAAAGAGGATATCACCAGATTCACATGAGGGAAGGTGATGAATGGAAAACAACATTCAAAACAAACGAAGGTTTGTATGAATGGCTGGTCATGCCGTTTGGCTTGACGAATGCACCGAGCACATTCATGAGACTGATGAATGAAGTCCTGAGGGAATTCATCGGGAAGTTTGTAGTTGTATATCTGGATGACATATTGATCTTCAGTAAGACCAAGGTTGAACATCTGAAACATTTGGCCATTATAACGAAGAAGATACAGCAAGAGAAGTTGTTGATCAATATGAAGAAGTCTTCATTTATGCAGACAGAGCTCATTTATTTGGGTTTTGTTATCTCAGCAAATGAGTTGAAGATGGATCCAAGTAAGGTGGAAGTGATAAAAAATTGGCCATCACTGAGAAATATTTTCGAGGTGAGAAGTTTCCATGGTTTGGCTAGTTTCTACCGAAAGTTCATTAGGAATTTCAGTGGGATTAGCGCAGCGATGATGGACAAAGTGAAGAAGCGACACAAGACTTTTCATTGGACAGCAGAGGCTGAGAAGAGCTTCAATCTGTTGAAGCGGAAGATCACAGAGCAACCAATTCTGGTGTTGCCTGATTTTCAGAAGACATTTCAGGTGAAATGTGATGCAAGTGGATATGCCATAGGAGCAGTCTTAAGTCAGGATGACAGGCCAGTCGCATATTTCAGCGAGAAGCTGGATGATGCAAAGATGAAATACTCCACGTACGATAAGGAATTTTATGCCATCATATAGGCATTAAAGAAGTGGAGGCATTACTTGATACCGAAAGAATTTTTATTGTACAGCGATAATCATGAGTTGCAGTTTGTGAGTCAATAGGATAAGTTGAACCAGAAACATGCAAAATGGGTAGAGTACATGCAGAATTTCATGTTCGTGATCAAACACATTTCAGGAACTGCTAACAAAGTGGCTGATGCTTTGAACAGGAAATGTTTATTGCTGCAGGAGTTCCGAGTCAAAACATTGGGTTTTGAAAATCTTAAAGACATGTATGCAGGAGATGCGGATTTCGGAGAAGCGTATGAAGCAACTGAGAATCCAGTTCTCAGAGACTGAAGCCCATGGATAGACTACATGATCCAGGAGGGATTGATGTTTAAAGGCAATCAACTGTGTATTCCGAATTGCTCCATGAGGGAGAATTTGGTGAAGGAAAAACACAGCGGAGGATTAGCGGGGCTTTTTGGCCACGACAAAACATTTGCAAAGTTGATCGAATCATATTTTTGGCCAGGCATGCGAGCATATGTCAAGAGGTTTGTTGACAGGTGTAGAATTTGTCAACATTCCAAGGGCCAGAAGTAGAACGCGGGTTTTTATCAGCCATTGCCCATACCCGAGAGGCCATGGGATGCGATTAGCATGGATTTTGTATTGGGTTTACCGAGAACGCAGAGAGGGGTTGATTCCATCTTTGTGGTGGTATAAAGNCATCGCAATTTTTTTTTTCAAAGAGGTTGTTAGACTTCATGGATTGCCGAGAAGCATAGTCTCAGATAGGGATACCAAATTCATAGGTCATTTTTGGAGAATGCTATGGAAGAAGCTAGGGACTAGTTTGGCGTTTAGTTCAGCTTACCATCCGCAGACAGACGGACAGACCGAGGTGGTCAATAGAAGTCTTGGAGACTTGCTGAGGAGCTTGGTGACAGAACACCATAGCAGCTAGGACAACATATTACCACAGGCAGAGTTTGCGTACAATGATTTGGTGAATCAGCGTACAGGCAAGAGTCCATTTTAGATTGTGTATGGAACACAACCGAGAGGAGTTTCTGAATTGCGAGATTCAGAGCAGACTGCGACTAGCAGTGCTAGTGCAGAAGAATTCGCTGAGGCGATGCAGGAACTTTACAGTCAGGTGAAGCAAAGATTGATTGATTCAAATCAAGAGTACAAGTGCAGAGCAGATCAGCATCAGAGACAACTTCAGTTTGAAGTTGGAGATCTTGTTCTGGCACATCTGAGGAAGGAAAGGTTCCCAAGGGGAACATACAATAAACTCAAGATGAAAAAAATGGGACCATGCAGAGTCCTGAAGAAATTTGGCGAGAATGCATATGAGATTGAGTTACCGGATGATATCGGGATATATCCAATATTTAACGTTTCGGATTTATACCCATACAAGGCTGGAGAAGTAGAGAATGGAACTGAGGAACCAGTAATCCAGTGGCAGAAGCAATTACCAGTTGCAGAAAATCCGCAGATGGAGTGCATACTGGACAAGCGAGCAGGAAAGAAAACTAGGCGAAAACAGTATTTTGAATATCTGGTGAAGTGGAAGAACCACCCAGTGGAGGATGCTAGCTAGGAAAGAGAAGCAACCATACATAAGCATGGAAAAACCGTGCAGGAGCTCATGGACAGGAGCCCATGAAAATTTTCAAGCGAGGGAGTATGATGCAGGAGCATCACTCACTCATCAAGCGAGCCAGCACATGGAGAGGAAACAGCTGGATAGCGCCAGCATGCATTTTGAAATACTTTGGAAATATTGCACCGCCCTTTAAATGAATTCATTTATAAAGAAGCGCACTTGTATTGTAAAGGGGACCTTGAACCTTTAAGCTCTCGTCCTTAGTAGATAGAAGGCATTTAATAGATTTAATGCAGGTAGATAGAAATTTATTTGTAGATTTGATAGCTTTAGAATCCAAGAGGGAAAACGGATATAGACACCCTCCTTTGTACATTGTAACACTACGGAAGCATTCTGAAGAGAAGAGCATCAGAGGATTGTATGAAGAACCTCCATGTACAAACATTGAATTAATAGAAGAACTTTGATTCAATTCCATGGCTGTGTTATCCTCTGTGTATTGCTGATATTATGTTCATGAATGTTTGCTTCTTGTTATGCATTTTATTTTATATGCTGTGTATGTGGTTTCATGATTGAAATGAAGTCTGTGAGAGTAAGGAATTAGTTTCAATTGTTTCTCTATTTCGAACCAAGAGAATTCCTGCAAGGAGTGCAGTTGAATTTGTCCGCAAGGAGTGCGTGACTGCAGGGTTTAGGTAGAGGAAACTTTTGTTCTAAGTTCTCAGAAGTGCAGATTTAGCACCGGAGCCGTGCAAGGCATGCGCAGGCTGGACGAAGCCTCGGAGTTGTGATTCTGAGCAAAGAGAAGTGAAGGACTGCTGCTGCAGGTGAGCGCGTAGAGTCGAGGAAGCTTCAACCATTAAGTGTGTTCGAATATTTTCCACAAGGGGTGCGTGCAAGAGTTCTTTCTGAGGAAATTGAAGTCGTCGAAGCTCAGGTAGGGTAGACCTTCGATTTCATTGAAGGATCAAACCAGAAGTTGTGCGTAATCAGATTTCAGGGAAGAGACGCAGGTTGCCGGACAAGTCTCGTGGAGAGACACATCTTGTTCAGAGATTGCATTCAGTGGAAAGTGGACGTGAAGTCTACAGTCCAGGCGAGAGAAGTTCGAAGCTCAGGAAAATAGGAGTTGTCAATAGAGATCATGAGGAGCATGGATCTACTCGTGAAATTGGCATATCAGGAGTTCGTAAGGTAAGACTCCAACTAGGTGCAACGGGAGTCGCGAAGTCGCGAGGTGCGACATCCCGATGGTAACGTGAGTCGTGTGGGCCACAGAGTAAAGTGAAAGACTGGTGGCGGAAATCCGAGATCTCGTAAGTTTGGGGCTCATGAGTTGGAAGCTCAAACATTTAGAGGTTCGAGTTGCGAGACGCGAGGATCTGAAGGCGCGATAGGATAATATCGGTGTCTCGGAACATCAGAACTGGGGAGTTGGAGGATCGAGTGCTTGGGTCACGAGAGTTGAAGTTTCGACGAAAGAAGAGTCAGTGATTTGACTGATGCATCGGGTCTCGGGAAGCCGAGGGTATATTGAACATACATGAACTCGCGAAGCTACGAAGTTTTGATCCTCCGACGGAAAAAGTGAGGGTCGTGCGCGAAGTGAACTGTGGGTGTAGATCTTTCTATAGGAAGATAGAAGAGTATTGGTACTCTTCGGGCCAAGAGAAGAGAAGGTCCCGGAGGAGGCGAACGTGCTCCAAGGAGTGTGCCGATACACATCATCATTAAACCGGAATTCCTACCAAGTAAGGAAGAACCAGAGAAAATAGAGTTTTTTTTTAAGGATGATGAGTCAGACTCTACAAAAGAACTTGAATCAGAAGAGGAAGATACTCATACTCCAATATTGAGGAGATCGGTTTGAGAAAGAAGGCTATCGGAAAGGCATACTCCATCTGATTTCCATTCAAATTTTTCTTTGTCTATTATTGATGATGATCCTAGGAATAGCATGGAGGCAGTGGATTCAGAGTATGGAAATCTCTAGAAAAGGGCCATGGACGAAGAAATGACATCTTTGGATCAGAATGAAACTTTGGATCTAGTAGAGCTTCTGACTAGAAGAAATCCCATTGGAAGCAAATGGGTATTTAAAAATAAGTTGAATGCAGAAGGAAAAGTGGAGAAACACAAAGCTAGGTTAGTAGCAAAGGGTTATTCCCAGGTTGAGTGAATTGATTTTGGTGAGATTTTTTCTCCTGTTTCCAAGTTAACCTCTATAAGATTTTTTTTTATCTGTTGTTGTTGCATTTGATTTTGAAGTAGAATAGATGGATGTGAAGACAACATTACTACATGGGGATTTGGAAGAAGAAATATATATGAAGCAACCAGAAGGTTATGCTGTGAAGGGAAAGAAGGAGCTAGTATGCAAGATGAAAAAGTCCATGTATGGTTTAAAAAAATTACCAAGGATGTGGTATCAAAATTTTGATACTTATATGCTAGGACTTGGCTTCACAAGAAGCAAAGTGGATAATTGTGTGTATTTTAAATTAATTGGTGATCATTTGATTTATTTGGTCTTGTATGTGGATGACATGTTGCTGATAGGAAACA
>SNQJ01S0059789.1:19155-42109 GCA_010110895.2 Picea sitchensis | reverse complement strand
AAGAAAAGTGAGGATGATTTTGTGGATGTATACGCACAACATTTGAAGAGCTAGCTAGTTTCTTCAGATCCTCTACTATATCTTCTCGCAACTTTGTTACAAACATTTCCTAGGTTGTCCAAAAGATCCTTTCTCTAACATCCCTTTTCTTTGTTATATTTTTGAACAACATAACTGGAATATTCCCTTTATGCAATTGTTGTTCCATTGATGAAAACAAAATTGAATACGTATCGAGCAATTGTAGTTGCAATATGGAACAGTGTAATATTTGTGTAACTTACCCGAGATACATGCACATGCAAAAGTAAAGGAAAAAAATGAATATGAAAAGTGGTATCATTGCCTTGTCATTGTCCGACTCTCCATCCTTTATATGGAAAATGTGTTGGGAGCCAATATTTCTTGCCAGTGTGACAGCTGCGCCAATCGTTCTGATTGGGTAAATATCAATGCTATGTGCAAACTAGTTGATAGTTGAGTCCGTGACAAAACGATATTATAAAAAAACAGTGTAAATTTTTTCCACAATGCATGTTTCATTGAGCGAAATAATTCAATCACAATCACCTTGGTCATATACTATTTTGGGAAATAAATTAAAATTTGTAATGGATATCCCATTACCCAGAAATATTTTTTTTGCATGTTTTTGGACAAGTTGTGGAGGAACAGTCAGTGCCACTGTCATCATGGCCTCCTTGTCTATCATGTCAGCACGCATAATGGATCTAATTTTGTTTTCCTTGTCCAAGTAGGTTTTATAGACGACCATTGTGTCCCCGACGAACACTTGTCCAATTCAGTGGTTGTTCAATCCCTCTATTGGTAGTACTTTGGATGTTACAACTCTAGACCTGTTGATAATTTTTGAACAGGAAAACTAAAGTGAATGGTAGTGTGCATTTTTTTTTTTTTTGTATTCTTCTTTCGCTGGCATAAATCTACAAGTACATGCATATATTTGTGAACTATGGAGCCAGAGTTTTGCAACCACACCTCTTAGCTTGTGGAACATGCAGCACATTCGACGTCTCAGTTGTACTTGTTGATACTTCTTGTGAGCTACAAACCATGTATTGCAGATGACATCAGCATATCTTTCATTCCATAGATTAATATATAGCTAAGGATATTTGTTTAGTAAACATAGTAGTCACAGAGCGTATGCATATTTACCTTTGGCCTTGTCGGTTTGTTGATGTCTGGGATGACTAACTACTCATGCCCATGTCACTAGTCCAACTTTTTCTGATGCAAGCATGTGCAGATGAACATCAAGACTAACCAAGCATATGCATTGTATAACGTCCATCAAAAGGACTAAATAACCGTAAAATTGTATTCATATGATTTTTTTAACTGGAGAAATGTTTAACAGTAAACAGGGCGTGAGGGTGGGGCACCATGGCCAATCTGCATATCGCGGACCCCCGGAAGCCAGGGGAGCAATCTCCAACCTGCCAGCCTGGCACCCGCAATCAAGAAAATGGGTAAATATTGAATAAGGTAGAAGTGCAACCATAGATGTAAAACTGTTAGTTCGCCAACTGGTGCACCAAGGCATTTTCGGAAATCACACTAAGCAGATGAATTAGAAAACAAAAGGGATAATAGAAAATGAAAAAAGTAGAAATAGGGAGGGAAAAGAGGCCCATTGCTGCCAAGCCATCATTTTCAAGTCTAATATTATATGCCCCCACCCGTTTTGTATATTTAATTTACCAACACACTTGGTATACCTTTTAGAAGATTGTACCACAAAACCCTCTACTGTTGCAAAACACATTTCATCTCCATGTCCAAGCAAATTGTTTTTTCCAAGGCAACAACATTGAATATGCAATGGACATGAAGGAAAGTTAGTATGCTTCCAGGCATATAAAAGAAAGAGAAACAAGTCTACTTACCCACCAAAGAATCCATCATCCTCTCCAGCGATTTTGTTTGTTTAAATGCAACAATGCAGCGAAAACACAACAAACATGAAGTAGCTTAGTATGCAGGAAGGCATGTATCGAAGATAACTTATAATGAAGACAGGCATGTAAAAGAAACATAAACAGGGTTATCTACCTATGAAAGATCCCATCGTCATCTTTAGTTATTCTGTTTGTTTAAATGTAGCAGTGCAGTGAAAACACAATGGACATGAAGCAGGTTAGTATGTAGGAAGACATGTAATGAAGATAAGTTACCATGTAGGAAGGAACGCAACATGTACATATAATAAACTAGGTGAAAACATATATAGACCATAAATAAAATACAAAACAACGCAATATGAAATAACAATACAACCATGCACCTTTCTATATCCTCTTCAACCGATGCATTCAAGACTCCCTCGTTTTCTCCAACTATTATGTTTGTTTGAATGTGGGAACACACAAAATACAATGAACATGAATGGAAGTTGGTATGCATCGGAGAACAAGAAATATGTACATATAGTAAAACAGACTCAACGAATAGTCTACAAGATAGGCAAAAGCATGAACCTTTGCGCTTCTTCATCCATGGTTGTAAACGTGTAATTTTTTTCCCTTCCCAAAATATATTACAAGCCACAAAATATCACACAATTGCATGGTCATAACTAAACGATTTCTGGTTTTCTGTGGAAAATTATCTAGATATGCTTCCACCGATGGAAATACATGTTCTTTATCCTCTACAAATACTTTTGTTCCCACGATACAAGTTGTTGGTTTTCCGTGGCAAACTACCCAGACATGCTTCCAGACATCCAAATATAATCTTGTAGAATATTTGTTGTACATATCATATCTCAAGCACAACACAAATTGTATCATGCACACACTAGTCTGTGTAGAGGATAAAGAACATGCAATGTCATATCGGCACATCTGACCATACATGGTTTATAAATGTAACCTGCATATGCTTTATTCTAACAAAACAACAATGGATATTGCAATTCCACATGTAATCCTCGAACAATTTTGCATGCAACTATTTTCTTTCATGCCAGCACTGAAGCACCAACAAAATCTCACAGAAGAACAGATATCAACCTCGACAGATAGGGAAAATAACACAACTGCATATTGACTCATGGGTGCAGGGGATGAACACCATAAAGCACCCCAAAAAACAGTAATAATACAAACAAAAAACAAAAAAAGAAATCTCCAACCACTGCCGCTGGACCCCAACCCTACAAGGTCGAATCAAACAAAAGAAAACAACAAGCACCAAACCAACAAGAAAGAACAAACAGGTTGAACTGCACCCCGAGAGCCCCAAAGCGTAAACCTGAGCCAAACAAACAAAACCAGCAACCCATGAACCACCAAGCCAGTAAACAACATATGTATCTCCAACGATTATGAAACTATAGCCCAAGCACAGAAGGAACCAAAAACATACGAGGACCATGCCACTACAAATAAGAAAACATTCTTAATTGCAAACTGCAAACACTAGAAAACAAACAAGGAATAGAAAATCAAACTATGGCATCGAAACTTACTCTGAAACAATGAAATGCATAAATGAGACTTTGGCATCAAAAATTACTCTGAAACGATGAAATGTAGAAGCGCAGGTTGAATCTCGAACGAAACAAAAACAAACAGCAATCGACAAACCAACGAAGAAGAAGCAGTCACCGAACCAGTAAACAATGTATGTAGCTTCAACAATGATGAAATTGCATTGAAAAGGTAGAAGAAGGATGAAACATACAATGGCTATTGAACTGGCGGTGGACAACAACACTATGCAAACTCACTGTAACTGTATGGAAAATTTCGAGGAAAAATGTACTCCGAGAAGCGTATTTACATAAACATTTAAGCATGTCAGGTTGTCTAAGGACCTCATGGTATGAAAACATTTAAGTTGCCATGCCTGTTGTAGGACATCATGTCATGTGAACATTTAAGTTGTCAGGCCTATTGAGGCATCTCGAAAAAAGTGTCAATACATTTCAACAAAAATACATCCAGAAAGGACATTATAAACATTGGAATTCTCAATCACTATAAATATTGGATATCAAAATATTTCAATATGCTTAGTACATATCAAAACTTAGGGATATATTCAACTAGAAGAAAATGCTAATACAAACATTCTAACTAATGCTAGCATCAATCCAAGCAATCTATAGGAAAAATATATGATTCAAAAAGACTGTATACGAGAAAAAGTTTAGATATGTTGCCATATAAAACATTAGGAATAGAGAAGCCGGCAATAAGACCTTCAATCTCTTATCCAATCAAATCAGTACATATATGGTACTTTTTATTATATAAAAATATATGTTTTTAATTTCCTAGCTCCAACAATAGGTATTGTGCAAATATTTTTGGTCAAAGGACAAACTAATATGCAGTCAACAAATTATCGATTGCTATAGTCCCTCTATGCCTACAACAGGGACTAATAATAAGGTATTTATATTAAAATAAATGATTAATAAGTACTTTTGTAACTCATAAATGTTGGTACATCGGATACCCTTATCATCAACATAGGATACCTTTATAATCTATAACATTCAAACAACTTTATTCCATGTCAATTTCATAGTTTCTCCTCTGCATCTACATTTAAAAGAATTCAAAATAAATAAAAAATTAAAATTGAACATAAATAAATGCTCTGCGGTATCCTTCTCAAAGAATCATTTGTAAGGATGAACTCTCACTTCTGGGACCATGAGAGCACTTTCCAAGAAAATTTCTTCCACATACGCTACCTCACACCAAGTCCATATGTGCCACCAGTAAAAAAAAATCTTAAATAGGAAAGGGATCAGGATTTCGTAGACTCGCAGAGATGCTCCTACAGATAAGAAATGTTTTGTGTCAATCCTTCACTTTCAATCTGTTGTTACAACTGCAAAGCACCTTTTTATGAAAATGGGTGGAATGATAGAAAAAATTGGATGTGGCAAATTGGGTAGTTGGAGAGCACCACCAGACGTGCTTTTGTGTTTCATGGCTGCAATTATTGCTCAACTAGGTCATTCAACATTTTGTATTGAAGAAAAAAGAGTAATTTTTAGAATCCTCATTTGAATACATTGTATTATAATGCTCATTATTTATTTATTTTTCTATTTGGTGGATTAGATATTGTTTTACTATTTAATATCTGGACGTATAACAGGATTTATGAGTATTGATTGTGGAAGTAAAAAAAATTACACTGATGTAAACAATATAAAATGGGTCACTAATGCTAATTACATAAACATAGACCACCTTGGTCAGGCAACAAACATAGGGAATGTCATTGATTATTAGGATATTTAGACGCTTAGGATTTAGTTAAGATCAACTTGGTCTAATGTGTCATTAGGTAAAAAGTGTGTTTCTTAGTGTGTTTCTTTAGTATGCATTAGTATGCATTTGTAGTTAGGTAATCCAACTATCGCAATATTTTTTCGACATAGAGTGATTTGATGGTTCATATTCTCCTCAATCTTAATGGCTACATTGATCTATGTCTTGACACCTGATTGGTTCATGATCTATATTTAAAGAGCATGGAGGGTCATTTTCCGACGATCGATTATGAGAAACTCACTTGTAAATCTCTCTGTAATATTTTTCTTTTGTATTAATAAACTACTCCAAGTGGACCGTAGGGATCTTACCACATCAAAACATAAGTGTGTTGATCTTCGATATAATTGTATGAGTGTTTACTGAAGGTGTTCATCCTCTATTGGAATACTTGTGTTGTTGAACATGGTATCATAGCGCATTTGAAGACCTACTCCTATTGTATATCGAGATCATGAAGTCGTTTTGTTGCATATTTAATTTCTTCCATTTGTACATTTATGGGCTGAGAGGATTGTTCCATTACATCCATATCACTTTCTTAAGTTAGGAACACCTTTCATTTCACTTGAAAAAGTTTATGTTTTCCCAATATACGACCATTTCAGTGAGATCTAGAGATATAAAGTGTGAATACACCCTTTTTAAATTTTTGCAGAGATAATATTTTAGTTTTCTCTTTTTTATTTTCAGGTTTCTATTCTTTTCTATCTAGATATGCTCTTTTCCCCATGGTTTATGTGATCTTGACAAATCATAAATAGAGAGAAAAGAGTTTTCATGTCTGCATATGCTCTTTATTGCGTGATCTATGTGATCTTGGTAAATTAGAAACATAGGAAAAATTTTCATTTTCTAGGTAAGCTAATTGAGATCTAACCCTTGTTGTCATCGATAAGAGAATTGGGTGTGTGCACAAAGTTGGTGGATGAAAAAGTGGCAAGGGGTCAGTAGGAATGCGCACTCGAAGGAACATGTGTTCATCCTCAGGGACGTGCACCCATTCCTAATCATATAGGTTTGGTAAGGCCCCAACCTCTAGTTAGCTTGCCACGTAGGTTTGTCGGTAGGAATGTGCACATGTTCTTAAGAACACGTGTGTGTTCCTAGGAATGTGCATGCGTTCTTGCTATGTCTGATTTTTAAAGGACCACATGTGTGTTTTGTTCTCATTTTCACACCGCGCCTTGCGAATTTCCCAATTGGAGCAAGCAAAGAAGACAAATAGAGGAGGAGCAAAGCCCAAAATCTTGCCACCGTGTACATTGCAAGAAAGGTATGGTTGATGTTTTTTCATTTTTTCTCTTGGCTCTAAAAAAGTACAAAACAATTAGTCATGGTTTATGGATGTAAATCCCAATGGCATTGAAAAATTATTAGAAAGGTTCACTACACATAATTTATACTTGGATTTATATCTCTAAACAATTCACTAATCTTGTATAGGTTTTTTTCAAGTTCATTGTAAAGATAATGCGTAGTTTTTCTTTATTTTACACAAAATTAGGTTAATAATTTTGTTGGGATAAAATGAAATTGTTGTGTGTAATACATTTTTCATAAGTCCAATTATTAAATTTCCTTTTTAAATTGTAGCATATATTATAAAATGGAACCCAGAGACAATGTAAACCGCCAACTAGTACACCAAGGCGAGGAAAACCCCAACCCACCACAACCACCCAACATAACACCCACATTGATGAGGGGTTGGCCACATTAAGAACACTTGTAAATCAATTAATGGGAATGAAAAAACCAAGAAGAGATTCCTTGGCCACTTCATTGGACATCATTGTGAGGTCCATTGCAAGTGCCCGAGGTCAATTGACTTCTATTTCTGAATATAACGCAAGAATGTTTGAGTATAACAACACTATATTGGACAAAAACCAAGTTAGAGACTTGGGTATTTCAAAACAACAATTGATGTCTATTTTTATTGATCCTCGACATGGACAATAACCACCTGTGAACAAGACACGCATTTTCATTCACTGGTGCATCCACCCACAAATTAGTGAAAACTAGATGGATAGATGGTACATGGTATTTGATAAACCTCCTTACAATAACATGGAGGTACCTTTATATTTTTGTGAAAATTATAGGCTGAATTTATTTTTGGTCAACATGTCAACTATTTCGACATGGGTGACTTCCAGGGGATGGGTTGAGGGTCTACATAGTACCGAGAGCATGCTAGGCACAATCCCATGTTAGGTCCTTTTCCCCCTAGGAGAAGGCCTGGCCCCCTGCCCAACATCCTCCTGTTGAAGAGAGCTTGCAGTAGGTAAAATTAGTTTTATCATCATTGAATTAGAGCCTAGTGCAACATGGCAGATTTGTTGCACTATCTCGGTAGGAGGTTCCTACCAGTGAAATTGATAGAGGGGTTGAAGATTCACCTTGTACAACACATGGACATAGAAGTCTTCCATGTGAACCTCAGAGATGCTCGAGTTGCAGGTAGACTTGTTATGGGCTTATTGAAGCTAGTGGATAGTGGAGCTTCATAGATGACGTTAGTATCTTAACCATCTCTATGTTCTTCATTGTTATATATTTATATAGTATTATGTGTATTTATATCAATATTTTATTATATCTTGTTCTGCAGTTGCCACACCAGTGTAGTAGACCCTCTATGCCCATGGATGCATTAGTGTCTATCTCTGCCACTGATGCAACAATAGAGGCATCATTCTCAATCGGTCTACCCCATACACATGCATGTGTCACATTTGATAAATTCACCATAGTGATTTCTTTATTTTATGGCATCCTCTAATTTTTAATTTTCTTGTCTTTCTACAGGTTGTGGCACCAAGCGATGTCGAACAATGCCCACCTAGAATGGACAAGTTACCTGCATCACAAGTATCATGTGTAGATTTAAATATCGTTTAAATCTCAAATTTTTTGTATTTGTTGTTGAAATTTACTATTTTGTAATAATAGTTCAATATTATTAATATGTATGCATGGTGCTGATATTTTTTCTAGTTTTAGTACTAGTCCTCTCCCTGGGCACTTATCCATGGCTTATGAGTTACTTTACTCCAGGAAGAGGGTTCTTCCATCACTTGAACAATCTGTGGGGGTCCATCACTTCCCACCCCCAACATCTTTCTTATTCCATGAATCCTCAATGGATGCACCCGCAGTCCACCCATCCACACAACCTCTTCCATCGCATACATCCACAATGGATGCACTAGATGAACCTGTATGCCACCCATACCCACCACCATTTCCATGTGTGTCATCCACCAAGGCTTCCACAGTAGAGGTTTCCTCAGAGCAGGTTGTACAATTGATCACTCCACCTATCAATTACTCTCCATCAAGGCCTGAGATATTCATGGTGAGATAATGTGTTGATGATAAATTTTTATGTATCATGAATGGAATTGATTTTATGCATATTTGTTGAAATTTCATGATTTGATCCTTGTAATTGACGCAGGGTGGCATCATTGATATATTAGGGTTGTGAAGAAGGGTATCACCATCATGATTGTTTGTACCATTTGTGTTGAGTTGTATGTTGAATTACAAAGTATCATTTTGTAAGTCTTTTAATTCATTGTGGAAAAAAACTTATAACAATGTTTTTCTCTTTGTGCAGTCTCCGAAGTGACAAACCATGCCTAGGCCCAAAAAAACTCGAGGTGCTTCTTCAAGAAAGAGAAGAAAGATCAATTTCTAGGATTCTCCTGAGGATGGTGAGGATGGTCTTGGTCAATGAGTGACAAATGACTACCATTTTGTATCTAGGCCACCATATGACTATTTTGTATGTTAGGGCACTTGCTGTCATTTTGTATATTGGCCATAGGCTGCCATTTTGTAAAAAATGTACAATTTAGACGATGTTTAATAGACACACACACACACATTTCATGACACTTTTTTTATCAATCTCATTGTTTCTGCATTTTATGTTGATGAATGTATGGATTTCAAAGTGCATGAATTTTATGTGTATGATTGTATGGATTTGTTTAATTTGATTAATTACTTTTTAAAGTGTTAATGAAGTCTATGTAAGATTAGTTTGTTTTTCTAAAGTTATTATAAATACTTGTGTTACGCATTACCGAATCTCTTATGGTGGAAAAGATTTCTAAGTGCTAAATACATACGCAATTAATGGTTCTCATTACCTAAATTTGACAAAAGATTGAAGACCCATCCTAGTTAAGACTCCACAAACCAATAATAACACTCATGTAGGATAACATAATCACAATAGAAATAAGAAAGTTTAAACCTCACTTTACTCTATCCAATATGAAGCATGGTTCATTATAATGGCAATTGCAACATGTTACAAGGGTTTCTTAATACAAAATCAACACATAAAATATGAGTTCACAATAAAGCCTCACATCAAATGAAAATATACCTCAAATTCTCCATTAAGCTTGCCAAAACGTTCTACAATGTAACCCAAGAGGAGAGCTCCTAAATACCCAAATTCTCCACCCTTTACAATGGAGAGAGAGAACTCTTATTTATAGAGTGAGTCTCTTCTATTATACAATAAAATATTATTATTTGCTAACTAACTCCATGACAAGTCAAATAAATATTATAATAATGAATTGGTTAGATCTCTCCTCAATCCATGGTTGACCATGTTACAACATGTGGACATTAGCCTCTCCAAAGCAATTCACCCTCATCCAAAAATAGTAGTAGTATGCACCAAATAGTGCTCATGAAGGGGACACACCACCAAAAATAGGCATCAAGCCAATTCAAATGCCAAGTGTCCACATAAAATGTTTCCTCCAAGAATATGAAAAATGAAACCACTCCTCATTTTTGAATTCCAAGGTATCCAAATCCATGGATGAATGTGAAATATGCCAAGTGGATGGGGCATCCACAACAAAGTATGTGATCAATGCCTAGCCTTACCTTGCCTTGCCTTGCCTTTTCTTTCCTTGCTTGCCTAGCCTTGTCTTGCCTTTACTTTCCTTGTTTTCCTATCCTTTCATTGCATTGTGTTCCCTTACCTTGCCTTTCCTTGCCATGCCTTGCCTTACCATGACTTTACTTGACTTTCCATGTCATGCCATGCCTTGCCTTCACTTTCCATGACACGCTTTTCCATTACATGCCATGAGATGCATCACCTTTCCATTCCATGCCTTGACATGCCTTGCCTTTCCTCACCTTTGTCAAATTTTCATCAAAACCTACACATGAGATCTAGCTAAAGCAAGTACAAACAAATATTATCAAGAAAGGATGAGAGATTCAATATGGAAGAATGAGAAAATATGTTCACACTACTCCAATGATTTAATCAATGAATGATCATTGTGATCATTGTGATACAATGAATGAGTGGAATAAACTCATATATAAGACATAACATTCCATAATTAAGAAAAACAATCAAGCGATTAGCTTTTCTTAGGAATACATGCATGCATAATAGTGATGGTCTAAATACAAATTCTAAAATGTCTAAATACAAATTCTAAAATAATAGAACCATTAACTCTAATCAACTAGTCAAAAATAAGTTATTTCTCCAACACCTCTTGAACATCACTATGGAGTAAAAAATGAGTCCTGACAACTAGGCCATATTAGGTACTCATGTACAATGTAACTAATGAACACTGAATAAAAAAGAGGAAAGAAGGAAAACCACGTGGTAACAAAATCCCCCCTCAAAAGACAATGCATTAAAATAAGAAAAGTCAATTGCTAGAAAATTGTGTTATTCACTCCAAGACGATCCCGCAAAGTCTGAAACTTCATCTCACTGAACATATTCATGAATATGTATAAATATTTATGGATCTGATGAATTCCTTTGGCAACCTATCTAGCCTTGGGCCTCTTGATCCTGTGGACCCATCTGCACTTGAAAATATTCCTTTCTAGTGGAAGTGGAACCAGATTCCAATTTTGTTTTTTTAGGAGTGAGTCACACTCCTTCTTCATGGATGCTTTCCATAATGGATTGCCCATAGTCTCACTATAGAGTTTTTTATCAGAATATTAAACCACATAGCAATGTATAGGCATCATTAGTTCAGAAGATGAAAGTACATGAGAAGGATCCTCATGCTTAGATTGAGTCCTCCTCGAATCCAATGGATTCCATAGAAGGACACCTGTTGCTTGATGTATGGATTGTTCCCTCTTGGGAATTTGTTGAATCTTTGATGCTGGCTTCTTATCTAGATGTACTACCCATCTAAAACATGATATTCCACCCAAATTTGAAGTGGTTTTTTGATCAATCCTACCTACCTCTAGTGTTTATCGACTCCTAACTTCCACAATGGATAAATGTGAAGGCATAGAAGAAAAAAAAATTGATCTACAGTGGGCTTAGAATCGGGATCAGGTCATAGAGGGATCCAGTCATTCATAGCGGGTTCAGATCTACTTTATGAACCATGTCGTATTATAACCCTATTTTTAGACCACAAAGCATGATGCCTCTCCCACTGGTCAATTAACTTGTTCCTCGTTCCTATTGTTTATGTTGATCTCATGAACCACCTCCATCTCTTTTTTCGATCCTTACCTCAGGCAGGAAGCTAGTTGGCCATCTCCTTTGCCATGATCTCCTTCAGGGCAGATTCAAATATATCTGACTTCTACAATTCCCATCCATGAAAAGAATGGTTACCTCTACAAGTGGGTAGTTTAGACCCTTGAAAAGGTAGGTGAGTGAGAGTAGTGGTATGGGAAAGGTAGGCCTAGGTATCAATTATCTTTTCCAGTTAGGCATAGGTATAAAAAGGTAGGCCTAAGTACAAGAAGGTAAGTTAGGTTTGGTTATCTCTGCCAAAGGTAGCTGAGTGAGAATAATTGTATCGATTACTTCTGCAAGGTAGGAAAGGTAGGCCTAGGTATAGGTAGGAAGGTGGTATTGGTTAAATTTACTATATACTATATGTTATTATTGGTTCTCTAAACAAGGTAGGCATGGGTTCAATTACCACAATCCATGAGTGAACGCAGGGGTGAATGACATGAGGAGTGAGCCCCATAGATGTAAAAAAACTTGTAGCATAGCTATGTCTGAATCTGTCCATATTGATCCTTATCCATATTGATCCTTGAGAGTGTGTGTTAGGGGCTTCACCCCCCAAGCAAGTAGAGGGTAGGACCAATCCGATGTCATGTCTGGTAAGGCCCTTTCGAAGTAATTTCTTGAAGGGCCTAAGTGAAGTCAAGGCATGCCCGATAAGGCCCCTTTTGAATTCATGTCTTTAAGAACCTAATTTTTTAAGTTAGTTGATTAAGGAAAATCGTATTATTTACAAGAATTTCTAGATGCAAGTTTTCCCTCTCCATGTACTTTAGTAAGTCCATTATTCACTATCTATCTAATCCCTTCCATCTGGTCTTATAGTTCACTCATTGTGCATCTCAATATGTATGTTCTTCCTCTTTAGGAGCACCTTCTGCAAGATAAATATTTCTCCCTGGTCTGATTGTTCTAGTATCCCCATATCCAATCATGTTACTCTCTAGGTCGACGAGAGTTTCCAAACATACATAAGAAGTATTTTAACAGTATTCTCTCTCATGAGAAAGAGAAACTAAGTTTACTTTCGATTCTAATAGAAGCATAGTGCGGATATGAAAAACCCATGTTCTTGAGAATCCAATATGACATTATTTTACAGTTTCATTTTCTATTCATTTTATGGTAGTCAACTGAGTCAACAAGTAGTATCTTCCTCCCCCCCCCCCTATCAATTCATTATGTTTCAAGTAGTGTTGTGATCAGGAAAAGTATTTGATCATTCCCTAGTATCGGGTTTGCATGAAGAGGCTCATCCTCACGTCATAATGTTGTATCTCAAAGTCATCAAACACTTTGAGGAAAACTTTAAATCTTCTGAACACCATTATTGCCTTTAAATTGAGAAAAATACATTCTTCTCTTATCAGGAATCTAATTTGACTGGATATGAATATTGGTGATATAAAACACTTTCTTCCTTGTAACCACCCCTTCATTGTGCTACAAGCAAAATAATTGATTTATTTTTATTTTTATGGACCGATGGAAAAGATGACAACAGTTGAACCACACAACCTGACGACAAACACCATGCCTGCAGGAAAGTCAACAGACAACTATGACTCCATGCACTAGCACAAGCGCAACTGGGAGAACATGCGTAAAACAACAGAGAGAAACAACTACCCGCCCAACACAAACATGACCACACCTACAAGATAAGGGAAAACATCCCCATCCTGACACAATGGTCTCAATGACCAAGAACTAGTACCTCAAGGCATGCAACCCAACGCATGAAGGCATTACAACCCAAACACTAACAACAACTTACCACGATCAACAACACCCACATGGGACGCCCGACTTCGACCAAGTCATCATTCGCCTCTATCCAATAGGGCACACCATGATCCCCTCAATTGGAATCATGTCGTCCCCAGGTGATAGACATGAAGATAACCCAACTAGACCAAGGACTCAAGAAAATCCATTGTGCTAGGAGACTGAAATACTGACAAGAAGGCTACACCCATACCCCAAGCAACAAGTCGACAAGATGCAAGATGACGACAATCAAAGGGAAAGATAAGCTTACACCCAACTTCACCAACAACCCAACCATTAATGGATAAGAAAGGTGTCTAAGTGCAAAGGTTGAACT
The DNA here is from genome assembly GCA_010110895.2 of Picea sitchensis. Classification (NCBI taxonomy): domain Eukaryota; kingdom Viridiplantae; phylum Streptophyta; class Pinopsida; order Pinales; family Pinaceae; genus Picea; species Picea sitchensis. Next base: position 28,107 of record SNQJ01S0059789.1, on the reverse strand, counting down.
GTTACCAAGTTACTAAGGTCAAAACATTATCATAATGCGAATGAAGAAAGACACTTGACCAAATAAAATACACTTATCAACAATTACAAACTGTCCAAGAAAACAAGTGAACTACTTAACATTTTAAAGGTGCTCCATGCTACTTATAAAATAATCGACATTGTTGTCAAAGAATATAAGTGCCTTTTCAATGCTAATTTTAATGCTAATTTAATGTTGTTACGTGGTTATAAATAAAGTCCATTTCAAATCTATTCAATGCAATATTTTTTAATGCTATTATGTTGATTATAAATAATTGTCATTTCAGATCCATTCAATGCAGTTTTGATGCTAGTAGGCTGGAAATTTTTTTTTATCATATCAATGCCAAACAAACTATTTGCGGTCTATCCAATACTATTTGTTCTTCTATTATTCTTAGCTTTTGTATCTCTTTCCATTTACATATTATGCACAACTTTTGCATTTGCAAACAAAACATTTTTGAGCATGCAACATATATTTTCTAATTGTACAACACTTCCCATAAAGTCAGGCTACTTGCATGCAAAATTTTTATATATTGTTCTCTATGATCCTTTTTCTTAACATAAATAGGTAATGGCTGCAAAATACTTGCATCTTTCTACTTAGCAAGAGTTCATAGTTCCGCTTACCATATTTACTTAGCTCTTCATAATTCCAAGGAGATTTTTCAATGGATCAAATGAAACATTGCATTAAGTTGTAAAGAATTCTATTAGAACAAATAACCTATTGTAGACTTTTGTTCTTTTGAATGTAGTTCTCCTTTTCTATTATATGTCAATTATCAAATTATGATTTTTCTATAATTGCAACTATAAAATCTATATTCATCATGATATGATGTTTTTATTTCCATTGCAACATGTTGATGTAGTAGAGAAAATGATTCATAGAGTTGACATGCTCTTCAAAACACTTGATGGTTGCACGATTTTAAGGGAAAATTAAAAGGGGCAACGGACAATTAGAGAAAAAACATGTTAGCTATTATTGAATATATGTACATTCATAGGCCCAAACTCTTATGTCAAAAAAAACATTTAATACTCTGATATCAAACCTATCACTATCATTAATCTCTATCCAATCAACAGTAATATTAATGTTAATTAATAATAGGAGAACATTGTCCAGAAACATTATTGCCATCTTTTATCACTGTCATAAGAATTCAATGCAGTCGCCCAGAAAACAATTATGTAAACGCAGGGTTATTAACGTTGTTACAAACGTAGATATAAAATCCAAGTGCACAGTATATCAGATGTATGATTCATTGAGATAAAGACATAGCATTATTATTTTTTGTTATAAAAAGGAAAGGTGGAAAAATAAACTCGCTCTCAGCTATTAACCTGAAAAAAATATCCATTACTGAGTGGTATCGTTGTCCAACATTTTAATCGCAGTCTTCATAATGGTAAAAAAAAAATTGCCATGCAGTAAAGGTAATAGATAGCAATTTTTTTTAAGGGAAAAACCGAATTCTTCTTAAGGTAAAAATCGCCATGTAGCAAGGTAATAGATAACAGTTTTTTAAGGGAAAAATCACCAGGCAACAAGGGTAAGGAAATGAAATTTTAAAGGTGGAATCATTGAGTATAGAAAGTAACCTTGTACAGTCTGCAAAGGGTAAAATCATGTTTCAAATAAGGGGTCGATTGCATTCTTAAACCAACCACAGACACACCATGACATCGCAAAGGTTAAGCCATCACAAGAACCCAAGGAATGGCCGAACGATTGAAGTGGTTGGGTAAAAGTAGAAAGTAAAAATTCAACATTGAATCACAAAGGAATTCGAGTTGGATGTTGGGTAAACGCCTAGAAAAATGAAATGAAATATGGACTGTGATCAAGAGAAAAATCATGGTAATGTAAGTGGAAACCCTCAACCATTACACCAGAAACAAAGACATGACCATACACAGTGAAAACGCCAAGAAAAAAAATGGGCGGTTGGGTAAAATGCCCCCAAAAATACGAACTGAAGGCGGGACTGCATTTAGGAGAAAAATTGTGGAAATAAGAGGGTAATCTTTCAACCATTAGACAGTAAATAAAAACATGACCTTACACGAAAAAAAATCAAAATACATTCGACATCAAGTATTAAATCACTGAGGGATTTGTAGACCAAAATCATAAAAAGAATGCAGAGATTGGGCCTTCAACTCAGAGGTTATCAAGGAAAAACAGGGATAATCCTTCAGGGATACGCAAGGGTTTTCGGAGTTCAAGCAATCAGATGCAGAAGTACTCAACCAACATCAGGTGAAATGACCATCAATCAACCAAGAACAACCAACAGAGGTAGACGACTGGGAAAACACATCCTTCACTCATCATCCACGCAAAAAAAAGAAGGGCATTAGAATCTATAGGTCATTGTGCATCGAAGTGACGACCGTTGATTCGGCTCCTGGACGACTACTCAGGCATGGACTAAAGAGCTAGGGATGAGGACGAAAAAGTGCAAATATTCACAAAAATAAACAAACCAAAGGACAATCTCAACATGCAAGGAGAGAAAGCCGAGGGAATCAAGTCAACATTGAGCTTAAGGCTTATGGGGAAAATCAAGTTCTCAGTTGAAATGCTAAGTCCACATTTTCTTTACCTAATAAAAGTATAGAAATAAAAGCGTAAAGTATAATAAAAAAAAATCTACCAAGCATAAATAAAGGAAGCGTACCATAGCCCAAGTCGCCCGCTCTGAGTCGTTGTCCCACAAACTTTGTGTTGCTCCTGCTTGCCGACCGATGAGACTTCACCAGTACCTCCCAGCCAATGCTAGGGGTACTCTTCTTCATCCTTAGCCTCTCGAGCCGCAAAGGGGCTACACACAGTAAACCAGAGAATCAATTGGCTCCCAGCTTGCCTCACAAGGCTGAGCTACCACTCCTCATCGAGCTGGGTATCCCAACTCCCACAAGCTAAGTCATTCAAGTCTGAAATTTTGCAACGTAACATTACGCATCACAAAAGAGATCCATCCTCCTCCTCCTTTCTCCTTTATATAGAATTTCTAGGTCATTTACTTTCCCAAAATCCCATTTATTTTAATGTTCAATAATTTAATTCATAAAACTCCTCCCCATACATGTGTCACCCATCCCCTTCATTGCACCATAAATTAATTTCATTAATTAATTAATTACTCCTATTTCCTTCACCCACCTAAAAGCATTCCTAGAATCACTCTTAGGTGTCCCCATATTCCCTTACACAATTTAATGACTTACCCCCTTACTAAATCACTAGTTGAGTTCAATTTAGAAAGTTCTTAAATGAAAAATACCTTACTAAGTTAGTCTTTCTGCTTTTTCCTTATGTTTCCCTTTCTCTTTATGTTTCCCGCTTTTTCCTAGTTTCCTAATTCTTTTAAATTTACCTCTTTCCCTTTTCATTTAAAACTCAAATTGGCAAGTGTATAAAGTTACCTTTTTCCCCTTTTTCTTTTTAATTAATAAATTTTTAATTAGCAAATGTAACAAAACAATTATTTCCCCCTTTTCCCCCTTTTTAAATTTTATCCCCTATTTTTTTTTTTTTTTAAATTAATTGAATCGCTTACCCCCTTCTCGTCACACAATTAATGATGATTACTTTCATTGTTTACTTATTTTTATTTTTATTATAAATATATATTTTTATCACAATAATCACTTACCTAGATTATAATTTTTTAGGCTGGGTGAAATTTTATTAGGGAAATTGTTTTTAAATCTTTCGTATCACGTTATTTGTTCTAAGGCCATCTGGGTTTATTCATTTATTATTTAACAACATGACATGCTCTTCAGGATGCACTACGTGCTCAAGGGTGCCACTCGCCTCATTTTGTTTCTCTTGCGCGACGTGGCCTTCAGGACGCACTACGTGTTCCATGGGTGCCACTCGCCTCTTTTTGTTTTTCTTGCGCGACGTGCCCTTTAGGATGAACTATGTGCTCCAAGGGTGCCACTCCCCTCTTTCCATTTTTCTTGCGCAACGTGCCCTTCAGGATGCACTACGCGCTCCAAGGGTGCCACTAGCCTCCTGAATGACTTGGTATACATCAAAAACCCTTGGAGTTAATACTCTGCCAGATGATCATGTGGGAGACTATGGGCCTCTAAGGAATAAGGCCCCTGCCTTATTGCACAACCCTTAGAATCATCGCGAGCGACTATCGCAATCTTCCCTCATGGCATCATGGGTCTTCTTGAACTAGTTAGTTGTAACCTACAGTTCGAGCCACAGCGGAAGTGCTAGTAGGTTGTGGTAGGGCTTCTATCCACACCTCTCCCTCAACGTCTTTATTAGTCGTGTGTGACCCCTCTACTCCACATGTGATTCTGGTCGACAAGCTATCGTCAGCCTGCATCATCAACGAATCATGTCAGAAATGAGATCCATAATCATAACATCTAATCAGATGCACATATGTCATATATACAACAATAAAACCCAATATTCCACTCCCTTACTCGATCTGGATTCCAAGGGTTTCATCGATTCCTTTGCATCCTTGAGGTACAAAATCCTTCACAATCAAGAGAATCGAGTCGATAGCACCTACCTAAGTCAATAAAACAAAATAATATATAGTCACATACATAATGCCTCATAATCATAATCAACGGCTAATAGTATAATAATCCGAATCACTTGCAAGCAAGTGTCCTCAAAGAATAAGTTTGGTAAGTTCTTGCAAGAGTGGGATGTTACATACACCCCCTCTTGGTCTAAACTTTGTCCCGAAGTTTCACAGTAAAAAGTTCCAAAATAATGTGTATCATAGTATCATAAGTCTATCTATCCAACATAATGGAATCTGTTGGTGCATATCATATGCGTCCTCTGAGGTCATCGAGTGAGGAATAAGTTGTCCCTTTGGACCTTGACCTCATCTACTATTCGACATCATAGATGTCGAATGTGATGATCCAAGATGCGGATTGGCTCAGTTGTGAGTGCACCCTCATCCGACACCTGCAAGGTGCTCAAGTCAAACATGTGTAGGATCACTAATCATAATGTTTCAAATAGAGACGTGAAATACATCATGCATACGCTTGAAGAATCAGGCAAGGCTAGTCATTAGGCCACAAGCTTCTCCTTTCCACAGTCTTGTAGGAGCCCATGAACCTAGGAGATATTTTACCCCATTTTTTGAACTTGACCGAACTCTTATGTTGTTTCCACCGAAAAAAAAATACTCGATCGCCACATTGTAACTACGGTCGACACGACGCGCATCGACATAACTCTTTTGCCAATCCTTCTCTTCCTTTATCCTTTGTCTTATAGTTTTCATTTAATCTTCCAATTCTTGGATCGCTTCCGGTCCCACCAGGACCCTATCCTCAAGATGATCCCAACTCAAAGGAGTCTGACACGGTCACCCATAAAGAAACATGAAAGGCACCATATTAATGGAACTTTGGTAACTATTGTTATAAGCGAATTCTACCCATGGAAAGAATTATTCCCAACACTTATATTAGTCCATCACATACATGTGCAACATGTCTTCCAAGGTCTGGTTCGGTCATTCAGTCTGCCTATCATTCTTCGAGTGATACATAGTACTAAAGTTAAGTCGGGTTCCCAAGGCCTCTTGGAAACTAGTCCAAAATCATCCAGTAAACATCGATCCTCGATCGGATATAATCCTCTTAGGTATGCCAGGCAGCCTCCCAATATCACTAATGAAAACTCTAGCTATGTCAGGTGCCTGATACATCATACGCATAGGAATAAAGTGAGAACTCTTCGTCAGAGTGTCAACTACCACAAAAATTGAGTCTTGTCTCCTTACCGTCAATGTCAATCCAACAATGAAATCCATCGAAATAACCTCCCATTTCGATTCCCGAATAGCGTGTGGTTGTAGTAATCCTGCTAAATGTCTATGTTCATCCCTTACTTGTTGACATTCTAGTCATTTGGCCACATAGTTGACTATGTCTGCCTTCATTCCTTTCCAGAAGAATAAGGGTTTAAGGTCTTCCCTCATCTTTGTGACTCCCGGGTGAGCCATGTACACTACTCTGTGAACCTCGTTTAGGATCAAACTCCTCAACACGTCCTTCGGTGGTACATAAATTTGATTTTTAAATCTCAGTAGTCCCTCATCATCCAATGTAAATACTTCAAATCTTGGTACCATCATTGTGTTTTGTCCGATAAAATCCTCGACCTCTTTGTACCAGTCATCGTCGCGTTGTAAGGTTAGAATATTTTTACATATATTTGTATGAAGAGGCAACACCAAAAAGATGTGTGGTCTTCGAATCAATGCATCGGCCACCCAGTTCACTATTCCTTTTACGTAAGTAATCTCGAAGTCGTACTCGCTAAGAAATTCCGACCAACGTTGTTTTCATGCGTTCAGGTTGTGTTGCGTAAATATGTATTGTAGTCCACAGTGGTCTATATTTAGTTTACATTTTCATCCAACAAGGTAGTGTCTCCAAAACTTCAAGGTATAAAAAATTGCTAACAACTCCAAAACATGCGTCGCATAGTTCTCCTAATGCCTTCTTAGTTTCCTCGAGATGTAAGCGATCACTCGATCGTCTTGCATGAAGACTCCTCTTAAGCCTTCCTTGGATGCGTCAATGCATACCAAGAAGTTCGCATCAAATTCTGGGACCTTTAGTATCGGTGTCATTGTCAGCAGCTCCTTGGGCCTCCAAAATGCTTCCACGCATTTCTCGGTCCAAACAAACTTCTTGTTCTTATTCTACAATTCCGTGATTGGATTTTCTATCTTTGAAAATCCCTCGATGAACCACCGATAGTATCCTTCTAAACCCATGAAGCTACACACTTCCTAGACATTCATCGGCAAAGGATATTCCATAATAGCTTTGAACCTTGTCGGATCCACGATGATACCTTCATCGGAGATGACATGCCCTAAGTAGTGAATCTTCGATTGATAAAATGAGCATTTGGACAAATTCCCATATAATTTGTGCTCTCGCAGACACTGTAGTACCAAGCACAAGTGCTCATCATTCTCCTCCATTTTCCAAGAGTAAATCAAAATATCATCTATGAATACTTGGACGAACTTGTCCAAGTACTCACGGAACACCCCATTCATCAAACTCATAAATACCCCTAGGGCATTTGTCAGTCCAAACGGTAAAATAGTAAACTCGTAATTTCCAAACCTTGTCTTAAAGGTGGTCTTAGGGATGTCATCCTCCTTGATCTGCAACTGGTGATACCCTGATCGCAAATCGATCTTGGAAAACACTGCCACACCCTTCATCTAATCGAAAAGATCATCAATCCTTGGCAATGGATGTTGATTCTTGATCGTTGTGTTTTTCAATTGATGGTAGTCAATGAAGAGTCTCCATGACCCATCCTTCTTTCGTATGAAAAAAAAATAGGTGCACACCACGGTGACACACTTAGACATATAAGTCCTACGTCCTGTATCTCTTTCAGTCGCATTCTCAACCCCTGTAACTCCAGGGTCGACATCCGATAAGGTGTTCTAGCTATCCGTTCAATCCACGATTTTAGGTCTATGGTAAACCCTAATTCCCTCTCTGGTGACATCCTAGGTAACTCCTCCGGGAAGATGTCCGCAAACTCTCTCACCACCGTAAGGTGTTCTAGACCTTCAACTACTCCCTCCTCGTTTAACGCTAGGATCACATACATCTTACATCCCTTGCGCATGCTCTTCCGTAGCTGCAAGGAAGAGATGAAACTCAGGGAACTCCCTAGTTCCATCCTACAATCACTTTTCTCGGTCCCTCGTCATCAACCAAGCTCAATCATTTTGTCTTACAGTTGAGTATCGCCTCATGCGATTCCAACCAGTCCATACTGATCATGACATCATAAGATCCTAATATTGTGATGTACAGGTTGGCCTTGGTGAAAAACTCTCCCAAGTTAAGGGTATATCCCGTAACCTTTCCTCCAACCTAATGTTTAGCTCCCTAATCCATCTCTACAAAGCTAAACTCATCCTGTTTGACTTCCTTTACTTTAATCCTTTTTAGCGTTGAACTAGGAATGAAACTCTCGGTAGCGTCGACATCTATCAAAATACTAAGGGTGTCTTCAATGATGGTACCTTATGTCTCAAGCACAGTCGACTGGTGCTCTACCTGGAAGTTATTCATCACTACATGAATCCGATGGGCCTTTCCCAAAACTCCCACAGTATTGGGTCCAGCTAATCCAGATGCTCTAGCCCTTTCCTCTGGGCAGTAATGCTGGTAAATGGGCTCCCCACCATTGAACAAACTTTCTTTGGTCCAGTATTCCTGGTACCCTAAGTAGAAGTTGAATTCTAACAATAAGTCCAAACTTGAACTCCTTGACCTTACTTTTCTGGGTAATTTTGTGCGGAGCATACCGAAGCTGCTCCAAAATGAGCCTCGTACTCAGGCACTGTGCGTCTACCTTGTCACAAGGCGTCGAACTCTTTGAGATGACGTTCAACAAATTTCTTAGAAAGATACCTCTCCTAGAACCGTTCCTCTAACATTTCCCATGACACATCGTCGATGGCCATGTTCAATGTGGCAGGAGTGTCTTCCACCATAGAAGAGTGCTCCCTTTTGTTATCAGACTAATCGGTAGGTGTGGAAACTAACAGATCTCCCTAGATCCACCTGGATCTAGAATAAAACAAGACAGGACATGACTCTTTCCCTAAGTTATGACCATTGAATTAGCTAGTAAGGAGGAACAAGTGACATACCTTTGTATTGATTCCTTAAGTCTATGTTGCTCCCTCTTCTCTCTGGTGCTCTCGTGAGGTCAAGACCAAGACAACACAAACCAACCAAAGGGAATATAAAAAAATGTATTCAATCGTCAACTTATGCATATGATCAAGGAATTACACAATAAAGTAAGAATGACTTTATGGGAAAAGGACATGTCGTTGTATCATAT
>SNQJ01S0059789.1:0-15835 GCA_010110895.2 Picea sitchensis | reverse complement strand
TCTCGTATGGCTGGGAGTGTTGCCCCACACATGGCTCTCCAGAGTTATTTTCAATATACCATAGAGTGTACTGAGCCTCGGATCTTTAACTGGTCAAACACAATCCTTCGTAGCGTGAAGAGGCAGTTGATTAAATGCAGGAGAGGTGACCTGAAGAAATTTGGGTATGGGTCATTGTTGGTGTCCTTATTTCTTGAGAGGGTTCCCTTGATGAGGTTGCAAGTTGATTGGGGTTTGTCGGCTCCAGAATATTCGAGGATGTTGAGGTGGTGTAACCTTATGGCTTGACATGTAGCTAGACCAATCATCAAATACAATGATTCCTTCTTTGTTTGGTTACGACCACAGATGCTGATGGTCGATGATTATGCCTATGTCAGGTTGGACTTCTGAGTGGATCCAGACTTAGCTCTACCCGAGGATTCTCAGTGGGGTGATCTAGGTAAGAAGTACACATTTTTTCACTTTTTTAAATGTTTTTGTGAGTTTTATCATATGCAAATGTTTTTATGTTTGTCCAAGGTCTAATTACAAAAATTCTTTTTGATGACACAGACGTGGGGCCTTATCGACCACCGAGTACTTATCCTATTCAGAGACGAGGAGAGGTGGCTCCAGTGCCACGATGGGATGCTGAAGATTATGAAGAAGTGGAACAAAACTTAGAGGGTTTGACTACAAACATCCCAGACATGCCTCTTAGAGAGGTCCCGCGACGTTATCAGCATCATACAGTGGGTGTGTCAAATTCTGTTGGCCCACTACTTTGTAGGGTTGCCTGAGAAGTCATGTGTTATCATGAACGTCATCCATGACATTACTTTGTAGAAGCTATGAGCTTCAAATTTTGAAATTTTGGTTCTTGGACAAAAAAAAATTGTAAAAACCTTTTGATCATTATATATACATATATACGGCTTCTACCGGCTTATCTTGTGTTGTGATTGATTTATAAATGACCCAAATGTTTGTCTAATACATAATTAGCTAATGCATAAGTTAATGTATTTAGACATCTAGGAATATGTTGATACTCATTATAATCAAAATAACGTTCCAAGAGGCGAATTTGCAAATATACCCGTAATAAAGTAGGACTTCGAATAGCATAGACATTACTTAATTGTAGTACTACTAGCTGTGAATCGAGTCGCACAACCAAGTGACGGATACCGAGCGAGATAGCATCAATTAACAATTCGATAACGACGCTATACTCTACAATATTGTTTGTCGCATGGCCAAGGCACACACCTCATAGAGTGATAAGTTCGTTTGTAGGGGTGTAAATCACCCAAGCAACGGAAGCAAGGTTCTGAGTACTACGGCTAGCACCATTAGCAAAGCCAATGTGGGGTAGTGAAGACTCCGAAATCTGGAAATCAAACACAACGTCACATAAGGGAAGAGACCAGATAACGAAAAATCATACTACAGTAACACACAAGAAGTATGATACAATAAAATACAAGTACTTGTGCATAGGTGATCTTATGCATAGTACTTCTTTAAGTACAACCCATTACTGGGTTCACTCAAAGGGATACCATCGTAATCAACTAACTCATAATCTCCTTTCTCCAAAACTCATTTAAAAATATAAGGACCTCGCCACATGGCTTCGAATTTTCTAGCTCCTAGCATATCTTGATCTTATTCGTAGAGGAGAACAAGATCTCCTTTGGAGAAAATGTGAGGCTTAACATGTTTGTCATATTGGGCCTTGACATGTTTCTTCTGGGCTTTGATGACTAGGGAAGCGTCGCATCGAGTTTCATCTAATCGCATGAGATACAACAGACATTCCTCTTCGACAGAGGTGTTTGGTAGGAGTTCGATGACTAGTTTCAGGGAGTGTATCTCACATTCAATTAGGAGGATAGCTTCAAGACCATAGACTAACTGGAAAGGTGTAAACCTAGTAGCAGACTTAACGGATGTTTGTTAAGCCCACAATGTTGAAAACAACATTGTGTGCCAACTTTTTTTGTGAATCCCTATCATTCATTGAAGCATGGTTATGAGAACTTTATTAATCACTTCGACTTGGCCGTTGGCTTGTGGGTAATAGGGCATTGAGTTTTCATGGTGAAGACCCAACTTTTCAGTGAGTTCAGACTTCATGAAGTTTCTAAAGTGGCTACTGTGATCAGTGACGATAGCCTGAGGAACACCAAAATGAGCTATGATGTGATTGAAAATGAATAATGCTGCGGTCTTTCCAGTATTGTCAAATGTCGGCATCGCCTCGGCCCATTTCGTAAAATAATCTATGGCTACAATAATGTATCCATGCCCCTTGGCTGAGTGGGGGTGACATGTCATGAAATAGATGCCCCATTTCGCAAAGGGAACAACGAAGACCACAGGGTGAAGAGGAGAAGGATGTGATCGTATCTTATGATTATAGGTTTCACAAGCGTGGCATTTTTGGACGGCGATGATGCAGTCATTAAATAAGGAAGGCCAAAAATACCCTGCCTGTAAGATCTTTTGGGTAGTAGCATACCCGAACATATGACCACCACAGGCTCCAGAATGGTAGTCATTTAAGGCTTTCTCGGCTTCGTCAAATGTGAGGCAGCGTCGAAAAACTGAGTCAATCCCATGATGATAAAGAGTATCCCCGAGGATAATATGTTGACGGGCTTGGTAGCGTATTCGACGTCGGTCAGTACTAGACAAATTGGGCCAGAAAGTCTGGGTTTGGAGATATATGATGAAATCTCTGTACCAAAGATCATCGAAACTAATTAGGAAAAGGGATTCATCAGGTAATGAATCGGCTACTACATTTTCCGTTTCAGAGTAGGGAAAGTCGCATATCAACTCGGCAAACACTAAGGACTTCTTGGACTTAGCTCGTTCAAATTCCAAGTCAAACTCCTAGAGTATCACGATCCATTTGGAGTATTTTCCCCCTAGCAATTGACATGTAAGAATCTGTTGCATAGGGTTGCAATTAGAAATTACCGTAGTCTTGCGAGAGAAGATACAGTGTCGGAAATGTTGAACTACTTGGACGGCTACCAAGGCCAGTTTTTCGACATGTAAATACTTGGTTCTGGTAGGCATTAGACTTCAACTCAATTAATAGATAACATGTTCATCATGAGAATCATCCTCTTGGATGAGAACCATAGCGATGGTGTAATCCGAGGCTGCAAGGTAAAGGAAATAATCGCGATTGTAATCGGGGGGGGAAGAGAAGCAGAGCATGTGTCAGGGATAGTTTCAAAGCTTCGAAGGATTTTTTGGCGATGGTATCCCATACGAACTCAAACCCCTTTTTGATTAGTCGCGTAAATCCAAGAGTTATCTCGATGTAGTTCGGGATGAAACGATGAAGAAAGTTTTCTTTCACTTGCAAACTTTGTAACTGGAAAAGTGTAGAAGGAGGAGGGAGATTGAGAATCGCCTCGACCTTTAAATGATCTAACCTGATCCCTTGACGTGAAACAATAAAACCTAGAAGTCGACCAGATTCTACACAGAAAACGCATTTGTGAGGATTCAATCGTATATGGTAAAACCGACAGCGGAGGAAAATGGCTCGGAGGTGGATTGGATGATCAACTTGGTGCATGGAATGAGTGGGTAAGTCATCAAGATATGGCTGCATGATGTGCTTGATATCATGGAAGGCGTAATACATAGCGTGAATTTTTGCACTGAAAAGTCACGCCAGCGTTCTTTAGACTGAAAGGAAGTTTTCGATAGGCGAAAGTGCCCCAAGGACAAATGAAAGAAGTTTTGTGTTGCTCCTCGGGAACAATATTGATTTGATTATATCCGGAGAAACCATCCATCAAAGAGAAGATTTCGCTTATGGCACAATCGTCGACAATCTGATCGACGAAGGGGGTAGGAAAGTTGTCTTTAGGACAAGATTTGTTAATATCCCTATAATCAATGCAAACGCGTATTTTGCCTTGTTTCTTGTTGATCGGGACAAGATTGGAAACCCAGTCAGTGAGGGCCACCAGGTAAATAAAGCCAGCTTTGAGAAGTTTCTTGACTTCAAGTTTAATAGTAGCCGCTTTACGTGGGTGAACTGGACGAAGGCATTGTCAGATGGGTTTAGCATCGGGGTATGTCTTAGTCTCATGTATCACGATGTTGGGGTCGATACCCGACATTTCTTCATAGCTCCAAGCGAAGACGTCATGAAATTCTTTGAAAAGTGACTTGTAGGTGACGATTTCATCAGGGGAACACGAAGCTCCGATATGCACATTTTCGACAATTCCAGGTTTGATGGATATGTCGAGGGGAATAGTGGGTGAGATATTTCTTAAGTTCCCTTCAGAAAACACATCGTGTGTGGACTTGGGAATGGTTGAAATAATGACAACAGCCGACGGGGTCGAGATCCATTGGTATCTCTCGATGGTGTGTTGTTCCAGGAAGAGGATGGAACGATGATGGGCATCGTTCCATGGGGTGTCTTCCATGACAGACATAATCATCTCATCCATGGGAAAAATGACGCGGAAAGGATCTGGAGATAAATCACCAAGAGAAGGGGTAGAAGGGGTTGTTGATTGAATGGCCTGATAGGAAGATTCGACCGGACTTAAAGGCATTTCGTCTCCATAACGAAGATGATCGCCGAAGTCGGGTACCATCCATGGGTCATGAGATGTAGGGGTTCCATAAATGAAGGTGGAGATCATGTTGATTGAAGAGACAAACGAGTGTGGAAAATTGGGTGGTGGAATGGGGAAGGTTCCCATTAACGAAGATTCTTTGAGAAGACCTACACCGACGTTCTTGTAACCCGGTGGGGTTTTGGCAATGAATGGTATGTTGCTAGTACGCATATCTGAGTTAAAGAAGCATAATTAGTCGACGGTGACGACCTTTCCTTGATGTGGGAAATGTACAACATGAAAAAGAGTCGACACAACCACACGGATGGAATTGATCTAGCTACGGCCAAGTAGAAGATTGTAATCGAGAGGAGTGTCAAAGACTTCCACTTCGACTTGGACTGTTTTGCCTTCTAGAGGGATTGGCAATGAAGGAAGGACACTGTAGGGCTTAAAACTGGAGCCATTGAAGGCTTTGAGTGAGTTATGGGATTTAGTCAAAGAGGGAGAGTCGATGGCTTTCCAGCAGATAACAAACATGACACACGTCGAGGCACCCTCGTCGATAACGGTTCTACAAATGTTTTTGTTGGAGACAATCACTTGGATTTGGAACACGAGTTGAGGGGGTAACCTTCGAATGTGATCTTCCAAGTCAAAAATTATTAAATTCGTGTCCATCAGGTTGATTCCACTGATAGCTTTCAACAGTGCCTTATGTTGTGTGGGACAACTTTGAAGGACTTCGAGGGCTGACATCGCGAAAGGTGCTTGGGCCAGATCTTCAACAATGTTGTAGTTCTGGGCAGCACGAGCATGAGGATTGAAATCCAATTTATGAACGACGCCCTTTGGAGGAGGGCGAAGGAATATGTTGAGGCTCGGTCGTTCGAGATGAAGAGGACCATTGGCCAGTGGAGTCGTGGGAGAGGGTTGGACCAATGAAGGAGGTATAATGTCAACCTTCTCTTTAGAGGGGGAATAATATTTGGCTCGAGTGGTAAGTATGACGTCACTTTGCTTTGAATCACCGGTACACATTAAGATGTAAGATGTAGTGGAGGGGGATGGTTGGTTGTGAATGACCAATTGGGCCTATTGTTGAGAAGGGAAGGGTTGTGACAAAACGGCCGGAGTGGGTGGTTTCTGGGCTCCTTGAAGGAACTTAGTTACCTCGGCTCGTCGTGGAAAATCCTTTGTGTAGTGATTATCACCACAGATAAGACAAGGGTATCGAGATTTTCGCTCATCCCTATCATCAACAAGTGGAGTTTTGGTTCTCTCTGCTTATGAAGTATTTTTGTCCTCCTTATTCTTACCCTTTCCCTTTCTAGATTTGTTTTTACCGGCTGGGGTAGATTGAACCGCATTTACCTCAGAAGTCTTGCCGGTGGGAGGGGTATGAGACGGAGCATTTTGAACATTAGAAGAATTAGGTTTGGGACTATGGCTAATAGTTTGGGCAGAATGTGGTTGGGCATGGAAAGTGCTAATCACACCGTCAGTTGCATGAGACGCAGCGGGAGTAGTCGAAGTGGCGGAAGTCGAAGGATGAGGTGCATCAGGGAGTAAGTCGTAAAGAGTACTTGTTTGTGAGTAAACGAGGTCAAGGTATTGAGCACGACTTATGTCCTATTCTTTCGTGACAACTCCACCCATGGTGATGTCACGACTGATGTCATTCACAAATGATTTTGTGAACCACTCTGCCAGCAACTAATCGGGAAGTTCGAGTTTGATGAGACGTCGTCTCCGTCGCCACTCATGGATGTGATCGGATATATGAGTGGCTTTGTTTTTTTTGAAAGAACTCAAAATATCGGTCCCCGTTTCATAGTGGATCAGTAACTGGTAGTGGGTGAGGAAATCCATAGCGAGGGTGTTGAAGTCGGCGAAGAAACCTCGTGGTAATTCTATATACCACTTTGCGGCAGAACCCGTGAGAGTTCGTTGAAAAAGGCGTAAACGAATAGAGTCATCCATCAAGGAATTGGATGAGCACCAGAGGTGAAATGTCATGATGTAATTGTTGAGGTCCTCTCCTGCTTTACCATCAAATTTAGGGATGTCAGATGGTAGCTTGGCTGGTATAGCGGGCCATTGGGGAGAGTGACAGATCGGATCGTTTAAAATCCTCGACAGGTCTGGAAGGTCCAAAGTGGATAAGAAGGGTAACTGTCTGTTCACATGTGGGTACTGGTGGCTTTGGGGAGGGAGTCTTGTCAGCAAACTAGTGGGACCATATGAAGTTTTTATATAATGTGAAGACCCAAGTAGATTCGGTGGTTGTTGTAGAGGGAAGTAGCTCATAGGATTGTACCCTTGAATTGGGGCATTGGGTTGAGTATTCGAACCCCAAATAGGATTGGATGTACCTAGATATGGTTGGCCTATACTAGGGGGTATAACAGAGGTAACTTGAGGTTGTTGCCCCCCAGTTGATTGAGGATTATGTTGTATTAGATGATTCCAATAATGGGCCAAGGATGGAGGTATGTTTTGTCCATAAGGTGAGGTCAGTGGGGGTTGTGCTCCCATCGAAGGTTGTGTTCCTATTGGGATTTGTTTTCCAATAGGAATTTTCCCTATAAGGGGGGGTTGAGTCACACCTCCCTGGTGAAATTGTCCACCAACAGGAATCTGGTAATTTGGTGTGAACGACGAAATGGTTCCACTAGGATTAGTGTTTCCGATAGAGAATGGAGAGGGTCCTCCAAAAGGGGGTTGAGGAAGTGTCGTAATGAAGCTGGGAGGAGAGTGCCCAAAAGAAGAGGGACCCACCAGGAGTTATGGATGGGGTTTGCATAGGAGTGGGAATAGAAGCATTCAACGCACGGTATTCGGGTGGAAGCGTCAGGGTGACACTGGGCAAGAGTGGTGTGCCAATGGGGGCTTGACTAGATGTTGTAATCCCGACGTGAATACTAATAGTATCTATGTAATGGACCATTTCTAAAGGGAGGTCAAGATGTGGTCATCTCGCAGAGCTTCTGTACCAGGAAAATAATAAGAAGTAGTAAAAGGTACTGCATCTGGGTCAGAGGTTTCGGGGAATGCAGGTGAGACAGTGATTTCAACGCCTACTCCTGAACCAAAGAGATCCCATCTAAAAACGCCAGCAGACCAAAAAGGATCTTGGCCCTCAAGTCCTGGAAAAGGTCCAGTCAGTGATCCAGAAGACAAAACAACTAAGTCTTTGGAAGAATTCACTCGCATAATACGTCTCTCAGAATCGGAGTGAAGTCGAAAGTCCTCTCGAGAATTGGTGATTCAGAACCATTCTAAAGAGTCGATTATTTCCACTTGTGGAGTGGTGACGTCTTGGAATTCACTCTGTTGAGGAGAGCCTTCTGGTGAGCTTGTAGGCAGGGGTTGAGAACCTTCCATATTTTCTGGGGGTAAGCCCTACATTCTATGTGAACGACGTGGAGGCTCTATTGTGAATGAGTTCCAAACTTACGAAGAAAATCCTATGGTCAACTTGGGTAAGCAAACAACATGCGCTAGTAAAAATTCTAGGAAACAACACCAAGCAAACAAGACCTTCTAATTCCGAAGTTACTAGTTGGTGATGAAATCCAATGTCGCAACAACGAGACGAGAAGGGGCTGGGCTAGGGTGGAAAAGTTACATTGATGACCTTCTTAACGGACTTACACCCTGGTGCAAGCTCCCACACATAATCATGGGTATACCCTCCAAGGAGCCCAAGTGAGTTTGGCCAACTTCGATTCCAGGTACCGTGAAGACTTGAACCTTCACAGTCACCTTGTGTAAGATCCTAAGAACATAGGCCACTAAGGTTACCACCGACAACAATAAATCCTGGGGGGACAGTCGACAGTCCAATCCACACACAAGGGCAGGGTATCTAGCCCAAAATCAACTTAAGAGGCTTCCACTCATCATTGTGGGTATACCTCCAAGTGACCCCCATAATACATGCAATCTCTACACCAATATCAACAAAGCAAGGTGAGTAACTCTGTCAGTATCAATGCGACCTCAGGTTTGACCCTTGTGTGAGAAGAGCTTCCCAGGACAAAATGTTGTAAATGGAATTTGACACTCCTTAACACAAGATGCTATTGTGTGTTTTGTGCTTTGGAGAGTGTATCTCTCTGCCTATTCCAAATCTCTAGCCTAACTAATTGTTGGTGTAATAGAGTCCTACAAAAGAGTTACTAGTTAAATTTTAAAATTACGCAATATTATTAAAGGTTGTTGTTACTCAAAGGAAATGGAAATGAAACCGATGTTGCGTGACACTCTGACCCAACAATGAAAAGATAGGAATGAAAAATATCAATTCTTGTTCGATGAATCCTATTTACAGGAGGGAAAGAGGAGTTTTCTGGAACAATCTTGAACTACGATACACAATCTTCTTTAAAATGCAATATCAACTAATCACACAACAATGGAAATTCTATATCTATTTCAACAATTGATTTCCAATATTTTCAAAATGAAAATGATTTTAAAAAGAAAAATGTTTTTACTTTTCAAAAAGGGATACCATGGTGGTGAAACTAAGGAAAATCAATAACTAGTGAAAAACCACAAACAAAAACCAATCTTTCAATGAAGACAAAAATGACAAGAATACAAGACTAATCTTTTCAATTGCATGAGATCAATGATTTTCCAAGTAATGAGAAAATGAGAAAGACAAACAATCCCAGCTTTCAAGCCAATCACCGACTCCTAACTGAACTAGCACTCAGATTCCAGGATCAAAGATTGCATCCTTGCTAAGAAAAGTCAAGAGATGAGAGTTGAGAAAAAGTTGGACAAGAAGAGTCTTTGATTTCCAAAGACTGATCGTGCAAAAAATCGAAATTCAATCAACAATCAACCAATGGCCCAAAAAGTTATTTTCAGACACACATAGAGATCTGGGCATCTGAGCATACAAAAACCCTAATTCCAAAAAAAAATTAAAAATGGGTTCGTGGGCTATTAGTGATGTACAGTGCAAGAATGGATCATTCTCGCAGGCTGGCTTCAAGCAGAGTGCGAGAACCTCGCACTGAACTGAAAGGCAGAGTGTGAACTCAAGGGGTTCTCGCAGGCCACTGTGGGGTACAGTGCGAGAAGGCCTAAAACTAGGAAAAATTTTGGAAAAAGACAAAAAATTTGAAGGGACTTCTAGACCCAGAGAGTCTGTCAGGGTGTCTTGAAGACTCAGAGATTGATAGAAATGAAGAAATATAAGGCAAGAGCAAATGGCCAAGGAAAAACACCAAAAACCACTAAAAAATGGGTTTCATCCCCAGTACGGTCGCCATTTTTGCTATCGGACTAATCGGTAGGTGCAGACACTAACAAATCTCCCTAGATCCACCTAGATCTAGAACAAAACAATATAGGACATGACTCTTTCCCTAAGTTACGACCATTGAATTAGCTAGTAAGGAGGAACAAGTGACATACCTTTGTATGGCTTCCTTAAGTCTCTATTGCTCCCGCTTCGCTCCGGTGCTCTCGTGAGGTCAAGACCAAGACAACACAAACCAACCAAAGTGAATATAGCAAAATGTATTCAATCGTTAACCTATGCATATGATCAAGGAATTACACAATAAAGTAAGAATGACTTTATGGGAAAAGGACATGTCATTGTATCATATTAATCAAAAGTAGAAGATACAACCTGATCGCCTTGATGTCGCAAGCTTCCTTTCGATGACTCTTGGTTCCAACACACACACTCACTCTGTACTTGCATGAAGAAGATCCAATTCCTCTTGATAGACCTACTAGAGTCTCCAAGCTTCTGTTCAAGTAGGGTTCTTCACACAATCCCTTCACCAATTCTTCAATTAATCTTGCTTAACATTTTCCATGAGAATCCTTTCAATATATAGGAGAGGGTGAGATGGTTACATGGATGAGAATGATCCCATAAAATCAGAGAAACCAGTAAAATGAAAACCATACGAATGCCAACTCATTCTCTAGAATATTCCCTTCGAGAACCCTCGAGACTTCTTCTCTTTTCCAAGCTTGAAAACAAGTTCGCACCCTATATATAGAGCACAGCGCGAGAAGTTCGCACCCTAGATGAAGGTGGCTTGTGAGAATGGGTCATTCTCAAACCCTAGGCTATAAGCAGCCTACGAACTCACTTTGAAAATATGTTTTCTGGAAGGAGATAAATGCCATTCTTCTCAGGAGAAAGTTCTTGTCGGGAGCCTGAGTACACCATTGTGAACACATCACCAAGATGACCAAAATCATGTGTAACACGTTTCAGTTGAAACACCACCATGCATACCTTCATGTTGGAGGTCGAAATCATGAAGCGTGAAGCACAATGCCTTGCTCTACAACCATGCCTCAACAACATAGCCGTCCGCGACACTCGTGGAATAGATAACTCAACTCTTTCGAGTCCTCGATGAATGCTAACGGTACTCGATAGGGCGCATTGTGGACCCTTGGGGGTACAGGTGCCCTGGCTTCTTCTTAGTACCGATGGTGAATCAAGGCCCTTTGACATTACCTGGAAGGGCCTTGTCAGACCATCATCATCCCTTACAACAAGTGAATCCAGCCAAAGGGCTTGTTCTTCTCCTTGGGGGTTTGACTCTGAGGGTGCAGTCAACTCTGGAGGCATCGAACCTCCTTCAACGACACCATGTCGTGAACCTCTGTGGCATCCACTAAATGTGATCACCGCATGGACACATTAAGGTTTTTAATTAACACAAGGGTTAAAACTCACAGGTTTACTGTAGTGGAAATCCTGGCGATCCATAGTCGTAGTGTTGAACCCACTCCGATACCATATGTAACGACCCCTTCGTTGCGCTACAAATGAAACAAGTGCATTTTTTTTTTTTTATGGATCGATGAAAAAGATGACAACAGTTGAACCACACAACCTTACAACGAGCACCATGCCCATAGGATAGTCAACAGACAACTGTGACTCCATGCACTAGCACAAGCGCAATTGGGTGAACATGTGTAAAGAATAGAGAGAAACGACTACCCACCTGACATAAACATGACCACGCCTACAAGCTAAGGGACAACATCCCCATCCCGACACAACAGTCTCAATGACCAAGAACTAGTACCTCAATGTGTGCAACCAAACACATGAAAGCGTTACAAACCAAACATTAACAACAACTTACCACGATCAACAACACCCACATGGGATGCCTGACTCTGACCAAGTCATCATTCTCCCCTATCCAATAGGGTGTGCCATAATCCCCTCAACTGGAATCATGTCGTCCCCAAGTGATAGACGTGAAGATAACCCAACTGGACCAAGGACTCAAGAAAATCCAACACGCTAGGAGACTGAAATACTGACAAGAAGGCTACACCCATACCCCAAGAAACAGGTCGACAAGACGCAAGATGATGACAATCAAAGGGAAAGCGCAAGATCACACCCGACTCTGCCAACAACCGAACCATTAACGGATAAGCAAGGTGTCTAAGTGCAAAGGTTGAACTGTTACCAAGTTACTAAGGTCATAACGTTATCATAATGCGAACGAAGAAACGCACTTGACCAAATCAAATATAGTTATCAACAATTACGAACTGTCTGTGAAAATAAGTGAACTACTTAACATTTTAAAGGTGCTCCATGCTACTTATAAAATAATCGACATTGTTGTCAAAGAATATAAGTGCCTTTTCAATGCTAATTTTAATGCTAAGTTAATGTTGTTACACGGTTATAAATAAAGGCCATTTAGAAGTTATTCAATGCAATTTTTAACGCTATTATGTTGCTTATAAATAATTGTCATTTCAGAGCCATTCAATGCATTTTTGATGCTAGTAGGTTGTAAAATAAAAAATATCATATCAATGCCAAACAAACTATTTGCGGTCTATCCAATACTATTTTTTCTTCTATTATTCTTAGCTTTTGTATCTCTTTCCATTTACATATTATGAGCAACTTTTGCATTTGCAAACAAAACATTTTTGAGCATGCAACATGTATTTTCTAATTGTACAATCCTTCCCATAAAGTCAGGCTACTTGCATGCAATAATTTTATCTATTGTTCTCTGTGATCCTTTTTCTTAACATAAATAGGTAATTGGTGTAAAATACTTGCATCTTTCTACTTAAAAATATTTCATAGTTCCGCTTACCAGATTTACTTAGATATTCATAATTCCAAGGAGATTTGTCAATGGATCAAATGAAACATTGCATTAAGTCGTAAAGACTTATATTAGAACAAATAACCTATTGTAGACTTTTGTTCTTTTGAATATAGTTCTCCTTTACTATTGTATGTCAATTATCAAATTATGCTTTTGCTATAATTGCAACTATAAAATCTATATTCATCATGATATGATTTTGTTATTTCCATTGCAACACGTTGATGTAGTAGAGAAAATGATTCATAGAGTTGACATATCACTTCAAAACACTTGATGGTTACATGATTTTAAGGGGAAATTAAAAGGGGCAACGGACAATTAGAGAAAAAACATGTTAGCTATTATTGAATATATGTACATTCGTAGGCCCAAACTCTTATGCCAAAAAAAACCTTTAATAATCTGATATCAAACATGTCGCTATTATTAAATGCTATCCAATCAACAGTAATATTAAGGATAATTAATAATAGGAGAACACTATCCAGAAACATTATTGCCATCTTTTATCACTGTCATAACAATTCAGCGCAGTCGCCCAGAAAACAATTATGTAAATGCAGGGTTATTAACTTTGTCACAAATGTAGATACAAAATCCAAGTGCACGGTATCTTAGATGTATGAGTCGCTGAGATAAAGACTTATTCTTATTAATTTCTGTTATAAAAAGGAAAGGCAGAAAAATAAACTCTTTGTCAGCTAGTAACCTAACAGAACTGTCCATTACTAAGTGGTATCGTTGTCCAACATTTTAATCGCAGTCTTCATAATGGTAAAAAAAAATTATCCATACAGTAAAGGTAACAGATAACAATTTATTTTAAGGGAAAACTCAAATTCTTCTTAATGTAAAAATCACCATGCAGCAAGGTAATGGATAGCAGTTTTTTAAGGGAAAAATCACCAGGAAACAAGGGTAACGAATCGAAATTTTAAAGGTGGAATCACTGAGTATAGAAAGTAACCTTGTACAGTCTGCAAAGGGTAAAATAATGTTGCAAATAAGGGGACGGTTGCAATCTTAAACCAACCGCAGGCACACCAGGACATCGCAAAGGTTAAGCTGTCACAAGAACCCAAGGAATGAACAAATGATTGAAGTGGATGGGTAAAAGTAGAAAGTAAAAATTCAACGTTGAATCGCCAAGGAAGTCGAGTTGGGTGCTAGGTAAACGCCCAGAAAAATGAAATGAAATATGGACTTTGATCAAGAGAAAATTCATGGTAATGTAAGTGGAAACCCTCAACCATTACACCATAAATGAAGACATGACCATACACAGTGAAAATGCCAAGAAACAAAAATGGGAGGTTGGGTAAAATGCCCCCAAAAATACGAACTGAAGGCTGGACTACATTCAAGAAAACAATTGTGGAAATAAAAGTGTAATCTTTCAACCATTACATAGTAAATAAAAACACGACCTTACAAAAAAAAAAACGCAGAATACATCCGCCATCAAGTATTAAATCGTTGAAGGATTTGTAGACCAAAAGCATAAAAATAATGCATAGATTGGGCCTTCAACTCACAGGTTATCAATCAAGGAAAAATAGGGATAATCCTTTAGGGATACACAAGGGTTTTCAGAGTTCAAGCAATCAGACGCAGAGGTACTCAACCACCAGTAGGCGCAATGACCATCAATCAACCAACAACAATCAACAAGGGTAGACGTCTGGGAAAACACATCCTTCGCTCATCATCCATGCACAGAAAAATAAGTGCATTAGAATCTATAGGTCATGGTGCACCAAAGTGACGACCGTCGATTTGGATCCTAGCCAAATGCTTAGGTGTGGACTGAAGAGATAGGGATCAGGACGAAAAGTGCAAATCTTCACAACAATCAACAAACCAAAGGACAATCTCAACATGCAGGGAGAGAAAGCTGAGGGAATCAAGTCAACATTGAGCTTAAGGCTTACGAGGAAAATTAGGTTCTCAGTTGAAATGCTAAGTCCACATTTTCTTTACCCAATAAAATTACAGAAATAAAAGCGTAAAGTATAATAAAAAAAATATCTACCATGCAGAAATAAAGGAAGCGTACCATATCCCAAGTCTCCCTCTCTGAGTCATTGTCTCGCGCGCTCCATGATGCTCCTTCTTGCCAACCGATGAGACTTCATCGGTACTTCCCAACCAATGATAGGGGTACTCTTCTTCCCCCTTAGCCCCTCGAGCCGCAAAGGGGCCACACACACTAAACCAGAGAAACAACTAGCTCCCTGATCGCCTTGCAAGGCCAAACTACCACTCATCACCGAGCTAGGTATCCCAACTACCACAAGCTAAGTCAATCAAGTTTGAAATTCTGCAGCATAACGTTACGCATCACATAAGAGATCCATCATCCTCCTCCCCCTTCCTTTATATAGAGTTTCTAGGCCATTTACTTTCCCAAAATCCCATTTATTTTAATGTTCAATAATTTAATTCATAAAAATCCTCCCCATACTTGTGTCACCCATTCCCTTCATTTCACCATAAATTAATTTCATTAATTAATTAATTACTTCTATTTCCCTCACCCACCTAAAAGCATTCCTAGAATCGCTCCTAGGTGTCCCCATATTCCCTTACACATTTTAATGACTTACCCCCTTACTAAATCACTAGTTGAGTTCAATTTAGAAAGTTCTTAAATGCAAAATACCTTACTAAGTTAGTCTTTATTCTTTTTCCTTATGTTTCTCTTTCTCTTTATGTTTCTCACTTTTTCCTAGTTTCCCAATTCTTTTAAATTTCCCTCTTTCCCTTTTGATTTAAAACTCAAATTGGCAAGTGTAGAATGTTACCTTTTTCCCCTTTTCTATTTAATTAATAAATTTTTAATTAGCAAATGTAACAAAACAATTATTTTCCCTTTTTTCCCCTTTTAAATTTTATCCCCTAAAAGATTTTTTATAAATTAATTGAATCACTCACCCCCTGCTCATCACATGATTAATGATGATTACTTTTATTGTTTATTTATTTTTATTTTTATTGATGATGATGATTAACGTCCACTAAGACCTAATTGGTCTATCGGACCTTAAGAGGGTAAGTGATTACTTGTGATTCTTTAGAATTTTGTTTCTG